>NQII01008600.1:2362-67336 GCA_002778355.1 Clitarchus hookeri | reverse complement strand
CGGCCACTGTCGCCCACCCGGCTGGCTTCACCGCGAGACCGGAACGACCAACTTGCTCTCAGGTAGGCGGGCGTCATAAAAGCCATAAGACGACGTGGCATGGACTCGACTAATGTCTGAAGGTATGCAGAAGGCATTGGAATCCGCGCCAATTTGAGAAAGGGTTGCACGTCTGTCACGTTTAATGATTCTTGTCATTCGTCGTTTGTCCCGTTCGTTCCCGATCTTTTTCCGGCCGCAACGATGTCGAAGGTTTTATGTTTTACCGGATTCCTGATATTCACGGTACACTCGTGAAATGGTCGTACGCGAAAATCCAAATTTTATCGCTACCTCGGAGATGCTATGTCCCATCTTTCGTGCACCGACTATAACACCACGTTCAAACTCACTTAAATCTTGATAACATGCCATTGTAGCAGCAGTACCCGATCTAGCAACTTTGCCAGACGCTTGTTGTTTTATACAGGCACTGCCGACCGCATCGCGTTACTCTGATTGGCTCCATACCTCCGTTATTTGCATACATACACCTATACCAGTTTTTTTGGCTCTCCAGTGTATAATATGTCGACTATGATTTTTGCTATTGTTATAGATCTTACTATTTATTTTAATAAACTACCAATAAATTACAATTTATTATACAACTCCCGATTTTTATTTCGATGTTTCTTTGTTGCACAATAAGCATAGGTGTTACAAAATGCCAACATAATTGTTTGCTGTTCAACTCCGATGTACGTGTTTATAATTTCACTCCTGTTTGGTATCAATTTTAGTAGTGGCTTACTCAGTAAAAACCCGGTTGGGTGAACAGAAATGATTGCCAAAACAGGGCAACAATGTCAGCACACTAGAAGATAAATCTACAAAATCCAAAGTGAGTATAACTAATAAAATATGGTCACAGGACGAAAAAAAGGCTACGAGGTTAGTTACTATTTTTCCAGAGCCAAACTTCAATTTCGAGCCAACCAAAGTCCAAATTTTTTATATTAAATTTTATGCACGTGAAGTGTATTATGTATTGAAAATCTCCAACACATTATTTTCTCCAGGCTTTACAGAAGCGATCGATATGCGTGTCCAGTAAATTATTCATTTGAACTGTACGCCAGATTTTGACATTGACCATACTCCAACGGGAACTAACAGACTTTGACACAGCCACATTATTTGAAATTTCATTGAGAACGTGTGTTCGTACGAGTTCAATTAAATGACTACGCATGCACCACCAGCATGAAATTTGCATTTGAAAGGCGAGTACTAGTAACATGCAATAAAAATGTCACAAACGTGAAAATGAAATATACACGGAGGAAAAGATGAAAGCTTTACAGAACAGGGGAAAAGCAGACGAAGGACTATTCAATAAAATATATATATACGCATACTATCATTGAAGTTTATTTTTAAATTATTTTGGCCAATGCAGCCGTTTAACATCATCAATAACAATATACGTCGATTATAACGTGATATTTTCAACACCATTTACACAACATAATGCAAGCGCTTCATAAACAATATTATAAACATTGAAATTACTAAGATTATTTAAATTGTCATATGTAACTATAATACAAACAGTACAGACCATTTTGTGTAAATGACAAAAAAAATATAAATAAGAAAACGCTATTTACAATATTTACAATGTGCCTTCAACTATTACTCGTTTTTTTTTTGTAGCTGCCTGTGCTTACAGTATATACTGCGGCTCACGGTCACGCATTCCTCTTCTGATACGATTGTCAGCTATTTCCGGCAACAAGCACTTCTTATAAAATCTCTGCAGTTTTGGTAACATAAATTTTTCCCAGAATTCGTCGTCTCTTTCTTCCCTTATTATACTTCAATTCCACTGTCGCAATAAATTACCAAGCCACAGAATTTACTGTGCGATATTTGGAGTTGCCCTTGTATTTGGTATCTGTACCGATGTGATTTTTCAAGTTGAAAACTTCTCATTTTTTACTTCTACGTAGAGATTCTTACATTTTACTGCTTCACGAATGGACATGCTTCCGGTAGATGGCACACACTTTACCTCAGCATTGCCATCTTTCTCCAAGATTATATCTGGTCTGGCTCCAATGTATGTTATCTCAGGTTGTTGAAATTCTAGGAAACTGTAACACCACTCGCTATCTAAGAATGCTGGGCTCAGATAGCTATGTTTTTGTGCTTGGGAGAATTTCTAAAGTACCTCTACATACTCGTACGTTTAGAAAAGTAACTTTTTTTTTTTTTTTTTTTTTTTTTTTNTGCCATGATTTGAACTTTCGTGATTGTCTTTTAGGAATGAAAATGCTATGTGAAATGCAAATGCAAAATGCAAAATAAAAATGCGAAAATAATCATCCTATCCAGAAAAAAAAAATATATATAGAGTGCAATTCCTTCCGATGGAATTTGTTTATATAGAAATTAGCTGAAGAAGGGCTAGATAAAGTTGTTATTGTCAGTCGTCATTACATTTCCGAGAACTGCTGGTCTCCTCGCCACGCCACGGCTTACAGGCAACTACCCATCCCCAACCCCAACTCCCAACCACCAACCCCCTCGGAATACCTAAACTGGTCCTCGCTGTTTGCTCCCTGTGCACTCTCGGACACCCCCTCCTCCTCTCCACCGGGAATGCTTAGACGCAAGGCCTTCACCGAGTACGGACAGTGACCACAGAGTGAGGAGGGCACCACTTTACACTAGTTTTTTGATAAAAACCTGGTTTTCGTTTAAATTTCCACCAGTTATTATTTTTAACTAGATACTCAAGTCAGTAATGAATCGATGTGTTTTCCCTCGTGATTTGACATATTTAGTTTCCTTGTGCTCCCTTTCGTTTGTCTGTGGTAGATTTTCAAATGCGCGTCGAGATTTCAAGTTTTGAGAAGTACAGAAAGGAACCGTTTTCGTTGGGTTACAAATGGAAAACAAAAAAGGAGGCACGTTAAAGCATATAATACAATCATGTTAGTTTATAAAAGGGATGTTTTGCACGTGAAATTTTCCTCAGATCATGGAGCAACTGAAAACAAATGGACAATAAAAATTTAATTATTCCTTAAGAATGTACTTAAAAAACAAATAACTTAATTTGTAACTACTTAGTTATGATCTTATAGTGTGCTAAAGGAAGATCGAGAACGAAAATACACAATAATGAGCAAATTTATTAAGTATACTACCCTCTAAAACGTGTGGAAGTTCGCCCTTACCCTTCCGGCAATTTTGGTCCTCAAAAGTCAGAAAATAGCTCAAGGTAGACGGGCGCCTTAAAGAGATACTTCTTATTTACTCACAAAATAAATCATTACTGGCAATTAAAATGTGTTACATTCTCGTATATAAATTTATCTTTCGTGATATTTGAGCTGCGTGCAGAAATACGAAATTATCTTTCAATGACGATATTTTCCCCATAAGTGGCCGTGCATTCCAACGGCAGAGCAGTTTGGCAAGGTGTTGTTGTTATGTTCTGTTAACCGACAAGTAAAGGAGAATCCCGAGGTTACCTGTCCATTGCCGCCTGTGGTCGCCAAGATGGACGAGCATTAGGACTGTGATCAAACTTCTCTCCTACAGACACCCCCGTGACTTACCGTCATTCTGAAAACAAACACGCTTCCGCACAAGCACAGCTGTTGTGGAGGGGGGAGTTCAGTTCACACAAAGGATTTCAGTTGGAAATTCCTAGAATTGTTGGTTTGAAAGGGGATGTCGCGTGGCGGGCGACGTCAGCAAGGTCCACATCCCTTTCTTGCTGAAATGCCACGAATAAAATTCTGGGGAAACCGTGTACTCTTCAGACTATCAACACCGGATCAAAACATCTAACGCTATTTCGATATAGACTCTTAAAAAATTCCGTAAAAGAATTTCCCGCCATACTTTCTCACAAAATGCAAATATAAAACATTGCGTAATTTTTTTTCTCTATAATTTGAAGTGATTTTGTGCAGAAGTTGACTGAGCAAGACGCGACGAACAGGTGTAGCTAATCGCTTTGCATGGGGCTGGTACGCAGAGGCGCAATGTGATATTGTTGCTAGGAGGAGATTTTTCAGCGTGATGATGGTGAGAGCTAGCGAAGAGTAGATACCGCAGAGCCCAGTGCTTCCACGCATCGTTTAAGTGTTAGATCACTCCCGAGTAATATGGGAAGCCACGCACCTGTCCTACTTTAAAGTCAGCTGTGAACGCCGGCTCTGCTAAGCGAAGGAACTCAACACTGTACGAGTGAACTGCACACGGATGAAAAGCGGTTGGGCGTTGGAAAAAATTAATTTTTATGAAAACTACTTTAATTTCGGTATTACATTCGTATTTGCAAATTTTTTTCTCGCAAAATCAGCTTGTTTATGAACGCCTAATGCCGAACACATTTGTATAGTTACAAAATAAAGTTGATATTAAATTTTTGGATAAAATTCGTATATGTTACAATTCGGGGCGAACACAAACTTTTACACACACATAAATATATAATAAATTTCTCCAGCATAAAAGCTACCTGGGCCGCGGTGGCTGAGCGGTTAGACTGCTTGCCTCCAATCAAGGGGAACCGGGTTCAATCCCTGGCTGGGTCACTCCCGGATTTTCGCAAGTGGGAATCGTGTCGGACGACGCCGCCGGCCCTGTGGGTTTTCTCGAGGAACTCCCGTTTCCCCCGCCTTTGCATTCTGGCGCTGCTCCATACTCACCTCACTTCACTCTCATCGGCTCTCTAGACCTCTTTGTTAAGAGCCACCAAAATCTCTCAATTCAACAAAAGCTCAATATAAAAGCGACCTCCTTGGAACACTGACTCCGGTGCTGGGAGAACAGCCTCCCAAAGGCCTAGCCTGTTCTCTCCTCAAGAGAACAGGCTAGCCACCGGAGTCTTGCGTTGTATAGGCGAGTCGGTGGCGACTCGCCAGCGAGGGCAAGTTCACCACTTTTACTGTCTTTGTTAAGGCGACGAAGTGCTGCCCACTGAAAATGAAAGGTACGTCGGACAGTCAAACCACACCCCCGAGGGAAACTATACACACACTCACACACACACACACACAAATATAAATTCACAAATGCAAGCGAGAAGTTCCGCGGATACAACCTCGTTTTGTACTACAACATAAACAAGCACGCCAAAGGACAGGTGACTGGAGGGTCTTACCAACCCCCACACGAGTGCAGGTGCTGGTCAACCAGTCCCAGTTTGACGAGGGCGAGCTCAATGATGAGTTTGTGAACGTCACCAGCGGTTCGACCTATGGAGACAGAAGCAGACGATTCAGTTTTTCGTCCACAAAAACACACACACAAACACTGACACAGGGCGATGCACTCCTCCTCCGAGGGTTCCCGATGAGGAGTCGTTTATCTCCCACAGGAAAAATTAAGTTTCAAAAAAGAAATGATCAATGACAGCGGAAGGGAAAGAGCTGCTAATTAAGAACAGGTTTCGGAATCCTGTCAGAAGACGCCGTGAAGGGAAGCGAAGCGAGTCGCGCCTCTTCACAAACTGCACCACCACCAACAACAGACTAATACAGACCAGTGCCAATCATAATACCAGACAGCAGGCCACTCAAAAAAGTGGCCCAACTGCTCTGCTAAAATGAAATTAGCTTCGAAAACACACTCACTCGGAGGCGAGAACTAAAACTTAGTTTCTACACACGGCCAGACCACGAGAAGGAGCGGCTCCTTCTCAAAGGAACAACCCTCTACACACACGGCCACCTGATGAGAAGTCCCAGAGGTATGTCATCAGAAACCTGTCCGAGGGGGGTGGGGCGGAGTAGGACATCTTAAGGGAGGACATCATCAGGTGCGGGTTCAACATCATTTAACTCCACAACTTCAAGCGAAAATCCCGCCACCACACACCTGAGGATGCCGACTATGTACCGATAGGTACATGGTGTGTCACAATTCAACACTCAAACCAAAATTTCCTCAGGATCAAAATGCTCCATTGGACCGCCGTTCGCATAGAGTATTACAAGGTGAGACCCGAAGATGTGCCCAGCTGTTGCAACTGCAGTCAGTGGGGGCACACAAAAAACATTGTAACATGCGACCAGTGTGCACAAACTGTGCGGGGGACTGCACAAGTACACTGAGTGCAACATCGACGGAGATTCCTATCGCCTGCACTGCAGTGTGCTAACTGCAAGGAGGAGGGGGCCCACCACGCTGCGGGATAAATCTTGTAGGATCTACAAGAACATTGTACAAGCAAGGTGACAAAACACTGCAAAGAGTACACGTCCGCAGCTTACAGAACAACACGCACCCAACCACACCAACACTGCACAGTTCCCGCAACTGCGCATTTCACCCGCAAAAAACACAGGCGTAAGGTGCAGGAGCCGACCCAGCGAGTGTCAGTTATGGCCGGGGAGGGCGCCACCGGGGGCAGACAGGCTGGAAACAGCAGGGCTGTGGCCGGCGGGTCCTCCCGGGGTGTTCCGGGCGCGGGCGAGGCGAGGCCTGGCCCCTGGGCAACGAGGACGGACGATCATAGGCCATCACAGCAGCCAAACATACGTCCGCATCTCTTGGAGACTCCAAAACAACCACCCCAACTAGATGGAGGTCTAGGTGCCACATTACATGACATCCGGGGGGTTAACACAGCTACTTCGCGGAACTAATAACACACATGCGATCATATTTCGGCCTCATCAGGGAAGCACATACATTTGCTGACAAGCAATTACTGTTGCTACAGGCACTAGTTACTCTCCCGCAGTAATGGCTAACAGTAAAACAGAATACACACTAAACCTATTAAACTGGAATGGCTGCTCGATCAAATCGCAGATATATGAATTACAACAACAACTAACAATACATGGAATTACTATAGTTTTAATAATAGAAACTATACTTAATAATCAGGACAAAATAAATTTTCCACTATATAATTATGCAGATCAGACAGGAATCACAGAGGAGGAACAGTTATAATAATTAAAAATAACATCCATCACCATCCAGTAAATCTCAATGGTTTAAACCAGATTGAAGCCACAGCAATAAAAATTAAAAGTAACCATACCCACATCCAAATGGCGGCTGCATATTATCCCCCCGTATCTAATTTAAATGAACAAGATTAAAATAATATTATGGGCGATACAGAAAATGTTTCAATAGCAGGAGACCTAAACAGCAAAAATAAAGAACGGGACTGTTTATATAGCAATGCAAATTTAAGGAAACTAAGTTAACATGCAGATAAAAATAATTATGTAATTTTTCCACCACCTTAACCCACCCACTTACCAGACAATGGCAACAGACCACATACATTAGACATCGTACTCACTAATATCCCCAATTCTAACATAGAATGAGAAGCATTGGACGAATTAGATTCAGATCGCCCTTCAGTATTTGCGAAATTAACTTTAAACACGCACGTAACTAATAATTAATACANGACGAATTAGATTCAGATCGCCCTTCAGTATTTGCGAAATTAACTTTAAACACGCACGTAACTAATAATTAATACAGAAGCGACCAGTAACAGACTGGGAAGTCTTACAATAAGATGTAATATAAAAATTTTAAACTATTTAAATAATATACGTTTTTACGTAATATTAGATGGGGCAGATTATAACACTGAAATTGCAACAGCAGGAGTACCGCTGGGGTCGGCACTTTCCCTTTTTCTATACAGTATTTACACATCCGACATCACAATAACAGATGCACGCACTAATGCTAATATTNGACGAATTAGATTCAGATCGCCCTTCAGTATTTGCGAAATTAACTTTAAACACGCACGTAACTAATAATTAATACACAAGCTACCAGTAACAGACTGGGAAGTCTTACAATAAGATATAATATAAAAATTTTAAACTATTTAAATAATATACGTTTTTACGTAATATTAGATGGGGCAGATTATAACACTGAAATTGCAACAGCAGGAGTACCGCTGGGGTCAGCACTTTCCCTTTTTCTATACAGTATTTACACATCCGACATCACAATAACAGATGCACGCACTAATGCTAATATTCAAATGTACGCGGACGACACAGCAATAATAAAACAACACTACCACATTAAATTTGAATTAATAGCCTTGCAGAGACAAATAACTATTCTTGAACAGTGGTACACGAAATTGCGAATTAAAGTAAACCAAAAAAACTCAGAGACAATAAAAATTACTTCAAAATTACCGAAACCGAACAAAGAATTAATACTATTCGATAAAAAAATTCCGTACGTTAAAAAGGCCAAATATTTAGGTATAACGATAGATCACAAGTTAACTTGGCAACCACACATAGAAAATGTAAGATATGCAGCACTGGGAAAACTCAAACAATTATATCCAGTATTAAAGGCAACTAACTTTCCACGTTAAAAACTCCTAATATATAATAAAATAATAATCCCAGCTTTGTTATATGGGTATCAGGTATGGGGACATGCCGCAATTTCAGAATCAAAGACTTGCAAACCATACAAAACAAGTACTTGAGAATAATAGCTAACCAAGATAGATTCACTACTGTTAAAACTCTCTATGAACTACTAGAAATAAAATACGTTAAAGATATAATTGCAACCAAAAATAAGAACTTATATAATAATCTGGCAAATCATGACAATACTAATATCAAATTCCTTTGTAAGTATGATACCACACCAGTAATAAAATTCAGAAAACCTAAACTTCACTGGACAACCCACGAGAGAGAGAGAGAGAGAGGGTGGGGGGGCCTGCGCGCTGATTGGCCAGCCAATCAGAGCGCGAGGCGCTCCCAATAAAACTGGTAGTGCGGCCAAAAATGTGCACATCTACCAGCCGAAACATCAACTTCACAACGCACTGACACACAACGCATGGAAAATACGTGATACAAGAGCGTGCCTATATTCACCGAAGATACGCGCCAACGTAAAACAATCGCACAAACTTTTGACCAACAAAATATTACACTCAAAAACACAATCACTCGCCGAAAGGAGCAAGGAATAACCTTTGAAACCAGAGAAGGCTACAACAAGGCGATCAACTGGCTAAAGGTCCAGGGGATTACTTATTACACCCATGCAAACCCCGAAGAACGAAACATAAAAGCTGTTATTAAGGGACTGGACCAGTACAAACCCGAGGACAACGTCGTGCAGTAGCTTCAGAAAACTAGTATCATTGTACAAGATATAAGGCAGTTAAATGCCAAACATACGCACGCAGACGGATCTGTGACATATCGCGGCACCGGGACATTCTGTGTGGTCGTGCGGCTCNGCACACCTGCGCAGCTAGTGCACTCTACCCAACTCTGCCCTTTAAAGGGTGCTGCAATCGCGGACAAGACGGTCAAACAGCGGCCTGGAAGCAATGCCCGCAGTTTATCAAGCTCGTGGGAAGCCGCCGAAAGTACACACGAAACGAAAAACCACGCAACTCAACAAACACGGCAGCATGACGTCACCGCACGCATGCAAGCAGTAAACACCGCGAGCAGGCAGCAGTACTTCCCCCCCCCCNTCAATAACGCACGGCAACGTGCGCCGAAACAGCCTCCGAAAAGACTCTGTATGCAGAGCAAGTCCGCCGAACAGCTGAAGCTGTGAATGGCCCAGAGCCTAAGGCCCCGGCGAATCAAACGCAAGCTCCCACACACCCTCGCACTCCAGCACAAGAGCGGCTGGATAATACTTCCAGCATGCTGGAACTGGCTGAAACACAACGCATGTGCGGCTACGCGAACTTAATTAACAACTTAAAGCCACACTACCAATCGATCCGCGAGGCAACAACACTTGCCACGAAACAAGGCACTCTAGTTGAAGCCATAAGCCGCTTGGCCAAATTAAAATGGCTACAAATTAAAAATAATAACTTNCGAAACAAGGCACTCTAGTTGAAGCCATAAGCCGCTTGGCCAAATTAAAATGGCTACAAATTAAAAATAATAACTTGAAACATTAATCTACAATGCCGCCGGTACATATGAGCAAGAAAAACGCCTGGCCACGTACGGTACTGATAAAGCATTACAGAAACTTTTGTTAAACCGCAGCATAGACCGCCTCGCTCATGGAGGTGGAACAGCAATTTTAATTAAGCATGGAATAAATCATCACCCAGTTATTATTACAGGGCTTGCGCACATGAAGGCTACTAGCATAAATGTACGCAAAAACAACACACACGTCTGCATGACCTCGGCATATCAAGCACCAAATACACCATTACTTCCACAAGACCTCGTGAAATTAATGGGAGGTCGAAAGGGAATTTTTCATTGCAGGGGATTTAAACAGTAATCATACAGAGTAGAGCTGTAGGATAACAAATGCCAATGACAGAGTTTTAAACACTCATGCCTCTAATAAAAATAACGTTATTTTCGCGCCAAACACTCCTCCATGTTTTCNAATGACAGAGTTTTAAACACTCATGCCTCTAATAAAAATAACGTTATTTTCGCGCCAAACACTCCTCCATGTTTTCCAAACTCAGAAGGCACGCCTGATGTTCCAGATATAGCACTCACTAATATTGCAGGCACAAATATTAATATACAAACAATTAGTAAATTAGGTTCAGATCACCTCCCAGTTTTAACACACATACAATTTTATGCCACTTTCACTAATTATATTTTTAGCCAAAAACTTAGAAAAACAAACNCCCAGTTTTAACACACATACAATTTTATGCCACTTTCACTAATTATATTTTTAGCCAAAAACTTAGAAAAACAAACGGGTAGCGCTTTCAGAAGGAGCTTATAGATTAATTTGAATAGCCGCCAGTCATAAACGAAGCTAGTGACAAGGACGAAAACATAAAACTCTTCACAGACACTGTAGCAGATACCTAATTTAAACCCACGAAGTTTATAAATAAAAGACAATATACGAGGCAAATATATCCTGATATTGTTTATCTAACTACTTAAAAAAGACAGGCGCGCAATCAGGCCCAGAGAACACGAACTCCCTAGGCTAGGACTGGATACAATATAATGAAGGCCCTCGTCAGAAGTAAAGTTAAAAAACAGAAAATCAATACATTTGGAAATCTTGTCAATGAGGTCGCTTAAAAACCCCAAGGAATGTGGAAACTCACACGAACACTCCGCGGTAGAAATAAACATATTTCCACCCCAGCTATAATCACAGATACAGGGATTGAATATACTTCAGAGGATAAAGGAAATGCTATTGCGGACATTTTCGAAAAATAATTATTTCCTAATGGAGACATAAATGACGGACAATTCACGCGAGAAATTACAACACAAGTTAATAATTACTTTCATCAAGGAACACACGCAGTACCAGAGGAAATTAAACTTTTAGAAATAGTTAAAATAATCGAAACCAGGCCTAACAATAAAGCAGGCGGTTCAGGTAAAATAAATTACGTAACAATTAAAAAACCTCTCCCTAGAAGCATTACATTATTTACTAGTTATATTCAATGTCATTTTAACACATAAAGTATATCCATACCTTTGGAAAAAAGTCAGAGTAATCACTATACCAAAGCCGGGAAAAAACCCTGCACTCTCGCAAATCAGACGTCCAATTAGTTTAGTAAACAGTAAGAGCAAAATATTTGAAAAAACCCTATTAACACGGGTCCAAAAACACGCTGATGTACACAATGTAATCCCCGGTTTCCAATTTGGTTTCAGAGCGGGTCGTTCGACAGTTCATCCACTTTTAAAAATCGTTGAACAATATACCGACGGTTTTATTGATAGAATTAAAGCTTTCACAGTCATCGCGCGCAGAGAAGGAATTTAACAAAGTCTGGATTTCGGGCTAAAACACAAAGTTATTAACTTTAATTTCCCTGATACGTACATTTATCTGGTGGTCCACTATTTGTGGAAACGAAAGTTTTATGTGGCGCTAGATGGGTCAAAATCAACAACTAGAGAATTAAGGGTGGATGTACCACAGGGCTCTCCCCTCTCCCCTTTCTTTGAAAACACATTGAAAACACATACACAGCAGATATCCCACATGCAGACGCTTATGTACAAATGTACGCAGACGACACGGCTATAATTAAACAATCAGCTTACTTAAAATATGCCCTTGTAGCATATGACCCACTTGAGCCACGGAAATATAAATAACTGCGATTGTCTTAACTTTTCAGCCCTGATTTTAACCCAAAGCTGTACCAATTCTGTACGTTCGCTTTTCTCCCACATAAACCAAATGCTTTACTGGGGTTAGTTTAAATATAAAACATCACATCCATTAACTCATCCCCCGAGTAAGCAGGTGCGTGATTGACTCTTTCTAGTGTTCTTTGCCCGTGTATTAGGGCTGACATCACCACCCACAGGGTGGAATAAACCGCCTGGATAGCTTCATTACCAGTTACGGTGGGTTTCATGCTGTAGGGTTACACTACTGCCCCATAACATGCATTATTCTATACAGTTTTAATCAAGGAACCTGAGGCGGGGAAACTTGCTTCAGGCGCCTAAACGCAACACCCGAATACGCAGGTGTATTATCGGCTCGCTTTAGAGTTTTCTTCCTGCGGTTAAACCCGTCTGGATAGCTTAACTGCCAGTTCTGGTGAGATATACAGGACGGGAACAGCATAACTACTCAAAACAATTAGAATATCCACACTATAAAACAGGGAAAACAGGGACTTTTAATTAAAAACTACATTCACACTACTCTTGGGTCGGCGGAATTCTCTGATCGTCCCGGGACAAAATTTCGACACATTTAACAAAACTACCTAAACCAAGACATTTATAGCTGGTGAGACGCAACCAGGCAGCAATTGGGGAAGGCTAGCTCTCCACTTCTGGCCTAGCCTTGCTACCCTTCAGGTAGCTCGGTCAGCTACCGAGGTCTTGGGTTGGTAGGCACACAAGGACACGATGGAGTCGCACAGGGCGACAGGAAGTTGGAGGTAAGTAGCACAGGATAAAGGCGACTGCTGTCCCTCCTTCCTCCGATACCTCGAGCTCAACCCAGCACAACACGCAACACAGCACAGAATAGTACCAACCAAGCAGGAGACACAAGGCACCAGCAGGAACTCAGACGCAACCTCGTGCAGCTGTTCCGACATACAACGCCTTCTCACCATTGAGATGAGAAATTTCTATAAATGATAGCCAGGAAAACTGCAATACGGCTCTAACACATGAAAACACATGACCAAAAACACTCGCTCCCCCGGTGTACATCCCTGACACCTTGGAACTTAAATACCTGGCTCTCCAATTCGCCGGAAACTTCTTTTTAAAAGTCACATCCACCAACAGACAACACCTGGATGTGCTTGTAAGAAAGGAGAAGCACTCTATTTTCTGCAAGTTCCTTCAAAATAATAATATACCCAATTACACACACGCTGAAAAAAACGAAAGGTCATTTAAAAGAGTCTTCAAAGGACTAACACACAATGCAGACGCAAAACAATTAAAGAACGAGCTCNACACAAAACATTTAAAGAACGAGCTTAAAGAATACGGGTTTAGTCCAATCCACGTCTGGAATTTCCGGATACTAGCTGACACACTTGCAGTCTACGGAGCTGTAGTAAGTACATCAACACGAAGATCTCGACGCACTGAAAATACCCACACTATTCTACACGTCAGTTGGCATAGAACTGTGCCAACACCGCGCTGAAGATGTGGTGCAGTGCGCGCGTTGTTGTGCGTTGCGCCACTCAGAAATACTGCACACTTCGGCCAATCCGCGCTCGGTGTACGGGACTGCACACAAAGACAGGCTGTACCATTAAAGAACAGGACAAAGCAAAGTGGAAATGTACACTCTGCAAGAAAACAGAACACTCGGCTGTGTGGGAACAGTGAGAAGTAATTCAGAAGCACATTGAGGCACGCAAACAAAGGATAGGACCTACATCCAGCAAAAAAAAAACAAAGGATGGGACCTAAATGCACCAAACAAACACGAGACACTAGGCAGGAAATCCGGGAAAACACGCGAGAAAACACTGAGTCACACTCCCCTTCGATCACAGAAAAGGCAGACTGAACAGGGAAACACTCACAGGGAACAAGCACCCACACTACAGCACAGGGAAGTTCCACAACAAAACAGGAGAAGGGACAACAACAATACAGGAGAAGGGACAACAACAATACAGGAGAAGGGACAACAACAATACAGGAGAAGGGACAACAACATAACAAAAAACATGGCAATGTTAGCTTTAATGCATGAACTGGCCGCTTTTCTGCGAGAAACACACTTCGTAACCCTAATGAACCAGTTTAGGCCCATAATCACTCAGGCGAAAGCCATGACAACGCTACAGGAGAAGCAGTTGTTGCTTCTCACAGTACTAGCCACTTTTACCTCATTAAACAAACAAATATTTTTGGACAACGCTAACTAATACTCAATATTAAAATAAAATCAAGTATAGTTATAAAAAAAATTACGATAATAAAACGCCCCAAATCGCAGCAAAACGTAAATTCTTAGTACATTATATACACCTTTTCGTCTCGGAATTCTCTGATCGGTCCGGGACGAAATTTAACACTTTTAACAAAACTAAATGGCTCTAATGCACTTCGAAAATGCAGATTCGAGTTCGCCTAGTTTTCTCGCCAGGAAAAGCGCCCCTTGCGAGTCGTCCTGGGCGGACTTCCTGCAGGAGAAGAGACAGCCCTAATTCAACAGCAGTTGGCGCAGCATGTAAGAGTCATTTACGTGCAACAGATGACCAGCCGACGCACCAAGCAACAATTAGGCCTCTACAGAGAGGAATTGGAGTTGCAGGAAAACCCAGATAACACCCTTACCCGCCTCAAAGTCATCCCACGTCTTCTAGGGATGTCCCGTCTCCACTGGAACCATTACACCCTCCCCCCCAACAGGCCCAGTGCAGTGCTTCCGATGTCAGAAACTGGGACACACGAGCCGCCAGTGTGAGTGCGCAGAGTCCTGTGTGCACTGCGGGGGAAATCATCTCCGCCACGACTGCACACGCGCAAGCCTACCTGTGTACTTTCTGGGCAAGAGCACTCGGCGGCCTACGCCCAGTGCCCAGTGAATCTGCGCTGGGCACGATTCCGACCTGCGCCACAGCCCAACAACACACACCAGACAAAGACAGCAGAACAACGAGAGACACAGCTAAACGCACCAAGCAAAACACACAAAACCAACGCAGCATATCCAAGACAGCAATAAATAAATACACAAACACGACCGGCTCAACACAGCAACCCAAAATGGGAAAGAAGCTGTACTAACAAATAATAAAACAAGAAAAACCATCCACCCAAATACACACACAAGCACAGCTTCAGGGACACCCATAATAGAGTCAATAGAAAGACAAATATTTTGTAATAGTCAATATAAACCTACAACACAAAAAGAGTCG
Source organism: Clitarchus hookeri (assembly GCA_002778355.1). Taxonomy (NCBI): domain Eukaryota; kingdom Metazoa; phylum Arthropoda; class Insecta; order Phasmatodea; family Phasmatidae; genus Clitarchus; species Clitarchus hookeri. The sequence goes on along the minus strand of NQII01008600.1, from coordinate 51,930 downwards.
ACCCTAACTCGCACTCACCCACATACGCATACAAAACATACAGAGCAAACAAAAAAAAAACCAGATTCACACCCAACATGCACAGCCCACTACAAAAGCACGCCAGGCTCCCCTGCCTATATGCAAAGCGCAGGAACTTCTATCATTTCAGAAGTTCGATGCGATAATGCAGGATATACCTGGCTACACAAACACAGACACCAAAACGTATTACGAACTCATTATACACCAGACAACACAATGGGCAGACCAAACACAAACAATCCAAAAACAGTTCTTAGCCATCACTTTATTCCTACAGAAAATACTACTGCTGCTGCACCACACCAAGGAAAACACAAAAACACAATAATGGCAGCGCATCAACAAACATACAAACACCCCGCATACTCATCTGGAATGCCAGGGGCCTAAATTACAAAAAACACGAGTTGTCTGCCTACATGCAGAACACACACCAACATAGCCATCATCAGAGAAACACACTTTCACCCAAACAAAAAACACACAATACCAGTTTACAATATTCACAGACAAGACAGAGATATACAAGGAGGAGAAGTTGCCATTATCATTCATCATTCTATACGCCACATATCCACCCGCTGCCACAATTACAACGCACAGAAGCCATAGCCATATACAATTACATACACAATCAGCCAGGTACAATCATAGCCGTACACATCACTCCATCTTCACCACCAGAAACTGGCGAAATAGACATACTATTGCAAGTATCTCCATGAGTGCTAATAGCAGGCGACTTGAACGCCAAAAATTCCGACTGGCACTCCAGAAGAGCCAATACACATGGCAGAATACTGCACAGACATGCCAGCACGCACACCTTTATTATAGATGCACTAAACACGCCAACGTTCATCCCAGACAACCCACATGACACACCAGATGTACTGGATATTATCCTGAACAAAGGCAATAATTTCCAGTACAGACTGTAGACAGACACAGCCCTTTGCAGCCACCACATATGAGTATTGATGGACATTCATCATACATCTCGCCCCCAACTTGCACTGCACACACAGGCACACACACTCATACATCAACAAATTTAATTATAAAGTCGACTCGCATGCCTACCAAGAAACACTAGCCCAGAAGGCAGACATACTACAACACACAATAGAAACAATAAACACGCCGGAACACATCGAAAACACCACCGTTTTCATAGAACAAGCTATTATCACCGCAGCCAAAAAACACACCCCAGCAGTCACGCCAAGAAACACAAATACATAGTTCCCATCTTACATTAAACAGGCCATAACACGCTACGAAACAGACACAAAAGGCTGTGGCAGTGAACCCGGGCCATCTACCACAGAGAACAATACCAAGAGGCACAAAATACAGTGGAGGCGCTGGTCAGTGATTTTAGAGCTCAGCAGTGGGACAACTCAGTAGCTGCTCTGAAAACCGCTGACAACTGCCCGTGGAAGAAGACTCGGCGCCTAACGGGGAGCTACTCCACTGTCCCGCCACTCACGCATGCCACAGACACGGAGGTTGCCTACACGCCGGCTGATAAGGCGAATGTGCTAGCGAGGGCCCTTGAGGAAACATTTCGCCCTAATGAGGACAATGGAGACGGAGAACATGAAAGAACGTGACAGAAAATCCTGGCAGACATATTTGGCGGGGAAAACCCCGAGGAAACCATGGATATAACTGCCGCCGAACTGATGACAGCCATGAAATACACTCGCCGCAACACCGCAACAGGAGAAGATAAAATCCAATACACACTCATTTAACACGTCCCATACGAATTAATTTGCATTTTAACACAGTAATACTCACTCACCTCCAACATCATCAACTCCCCGACAGATGGAAGCAGGCCAGGATGGTGATTTTTACCCTCACTAAACACCAGCTATCGCCCCATTAGTCTGCTCTCCACTCTCTCCAAACTACTGGAGAGAGTGGTGAATGGCAGGGCGCTAGCACACATTTAATCTCACCACATACTTCGTGACGAACAGTTTGGGTTCTGGTGTGGGCACTCTACAGTTTACCAGCTCACCCGGCTCACTCTGGAAGCCACGAAGTCCCTTGAATACCGACATCACACTGTCGTCGCGCTTCTGGACATAGAGAAGGCGTTCGACAGGATCTATCATCCTGGTCTGCTGTACAAGCTTCACGAATATCACTTTCCCCCTACCTTATCCACTTTATTTCATCCCACCTATAATCACGCGCATTTCATGTAAAACGACGGCGAAAAAAACCATTGTCTGCCAGGTAACAGCAGGAGTTCCCCAGGGCAGCATACTAGGTTCGGTCCTGTTCAATTTATACATAAACGACATGCCAGGAGCCAGAGAGGCTAATATCGGTTGCAATGCCGACGAAACTATAGTTTTCGTATCGTCGATGAACAGATATCGGGCCGTAAGCCACGTGCAGTCTGTCTTGGACGACATAGAGCCCTGTCTAGCGAAATGGCGCATCAAAGCTAATGCAGCAAAGACGGAAGTCATTACATTCAGCACCCGACGAAACAACACGCCCACTAAACTACAGTTCTGTGGCAAGCAAATCCAATACAGCAACAAGGTCAAGTACCTGGGTGTAGCTGATCTGGAGTCATCACATTCATAGTCAGCTCGTCAAAGCCAACTCCCGGCTAAGGCAGCTGTTTCCACTCATTAATCGCCATAGTCCACTCCGCAAACGAAAAGGTTAAATCATTTATCATACACTCATTCGCCCCATTCTCACCTACGTTACACCTGTCTTGGGAACAGCAGCTGGCTGTCACCTCCAGAAACTACAGAGCTTCCAGAAGAGAGTCCTTTTGAATACACTTAATATGATAGAAGCAAAACTATGTGGCATTAGCTAACTGATTTTTACCTTCCCCCGGAACATTTGTTTACTGAGTTACACGTATTCGCGCAAACAAAAACTGCGCTCAAAATCTCTCAGTGAATAGGACGAAGAAGCTGCTTATACGTGTAAAACTGGAGTAACAATAGCACGGCGAGCAAGACACGTTAGTCCTGACACGAAGTAAAATTCGGAAGAAACAATAGGAAGCGAGGTCAGCCCGACACAATTGTAGCCACGACAGCACTCAGGTAGATTCAGTTTTTAGCCTACTTTCCGAAAGAAAGAAAAGGTTATGATATCACTTTCCTGTGTTGGTACGCCATTTCGGAAGATAGCACTTGGTATCTTGCAGTATATAGTAATTGATACATTCGGGAAATATTTAATTTTTCTATATGTTGTAAAGGATAGTAACTCATAGAGTAGTTAGAATATCGTGGCAGTAATAATTTGGTTGCATTTTATATATTTTCGTTTTTTCCAAATGTATTATTTTATTTGAGTCATTCAACAGTAGTAGCAGACGCCGTAGGATGACATTGCACTTTTTCATTGGGTTAGTAAGTTTGACACGTAGCCGTCATGTTGCGCTACATGATGCAATAAGGAAAGTGCAGGAGGTCGCATTTGGCTGACGTGCCCCGCCACGCTATCTCTCCGGAGCCACGTCCGCGTTTGTTTGCTATTTTTAGACATTACCGCACCAAGCGATGCCACGATTGGGCAGTGTTGAGATGACGAAACTTTCAATCGATATTTAGAGCAGGCACGACCCTTGCCGAGCAACAGTAACGGAAGTAACAGATGTGGAGAAGCGCTTGTCTACCATTGTAGCTCATACGGGCAGTGCCCGTGACTGCAACCTTATTATTTATTCCGGAAATTTTGACACGTACTTACTTTATTTCCGCCAGGGTGAGGAGTCATTAGGGCGCCGGCAGAAAAAGTAGTGATTCTCTCCTGTCTTTATAGTTTGATTACTCTCGAAGTGAGAAGATTTTAAGTGACTGTTATCAGGTTTCGATTCTGTATTTCTCTTGTTTTTTACTGCCACGAATTATATATATTTCTTGTATGCCGATATTGTTGAAGAAATGGCAATAAATCTTCAGTAAACAATTTACCACTTCATTATTTATTTATTTACTTTTAGGACTCTTTTGACTAACGAATATTTTTTAATTGAACTCCATTTGAGTCTTTGCTCAAGAAAGACTACAGACTACATGGAAAATAAAGACTTNTCTTCAGTAAACAATTTACCACTTCATTATTTATTTATTTACTTTTAGGACTCTTTTGACTAACGAATATTTTTTAAGTGAACTCCATTTGAGTCTTTGCTCAAGAAAGACTACAGACTACATGGAAAATAAAGACTTTACTATTTATCTCGAAAATGACTGAACCAATTCTCGCCAAATTGGTCCAGTACCTAAGTATTACTATGGTAAGGTCATGTAAATATACGCGATTTAAATTGATTAGGCACTTATTTTAAAAATTACAGCCGTACAAATATTTTAGGTTCATTTGGTATGCCTACCTTACCGTTCGACTAATTTCGAACAAATTTGGAATGATCAATGTATATTATAAGCATCATATATGCCAACACATAGCCTCTGTTATCCACCATTTTGTAAGCTAACGCCATACGAATAAATAAAGTTTATTGTCATCTTGCGGAAACAGTTGACCGATTTCTACTAAATTTGGCAAAAATAAGGTAGTACTGTGGTAAGTCATGTGAAGTGGTATGTCTTAAGTATTGGTTATAGATTTAGTTAGGAAATGGCGACAATAGAGCTATTTTAGCTTAAAATGCAATATCGTCGAAACCACTTAATTAATTCCAACTTAACTGTGTGTACTGACACTATAAAATATGTTTTAAACTACACGTCGAAATTAAAACCACAGCATATATGGGCTAATATGAACAATAAAGTATAGTGGCAAAATGTTCGGGTCATACGTCTGGTATTTTTAAATTTAAACTGAAGTTAGCAAACCAGTGTTGGAAGTCCGCAACTTCACGCACCTGCGTGCACAGCAAGTTGCAAACAACGAAGGCGAACGGAACTGGCTCGTCATGCGCTACCACCTGTACATAGGCCAGCATGAAAATACGCCAACACTGCTGTTTGTGTGTTGCTGGAAATCAAATGCAATCACTTCTGGCGACTTTTACTACTCACTTGATAATCTCCTATCGTTCATGTAGTTTGACACACGTGTACTAACAAGCAACCACCAGCAGCGGTCATGTACCTCGAGTTTATGGTGTCCTATGTGCAGGCGCTCTCCGTATGGTGCACCAATTAAATTCTACTTCGTGATATGCAACATTTTTCTACTATGATAATTGGTTATATTTGCCCATAGATGCTGTGGTTTGATTTTAGACATGTAATTTAAAAATAACTTGCGTATCAAAACCATCAAATGTGCCCACTCAAATTCCCTTTTGTCTGCCATTTTGTAAGATGGCATCACATGCCAAATTAAAATTTTCATGTCATATCTCCAGAGAAAACCAACAGATTACAACCAAATTTGGTAAAAAAGTAGCAATATAGCAGAAAATTTCAAATTATTTCTTTCAAATGGGTTAAACACTTATTTTCAAAATGGCTACCATATAAGTTTTTTATTTTTAAATGTTATATCTAAGGAACTACGAAATAACTTTCAACTTCTCTTTGTATGATGGCAGTATATATTATAACCATCAAATGTGTCTATATAGTGCCTGACTTCTAGGGAAACAATCAACAGATTACTACAAAATTCGGCGAAGAAGTTTTACTGTGGTAGGCTATATCAATTTTTATGTTTTAAGTGTGCCAGGCACTTATTTTCAGAATGGTGACAATAATAACTTTTTAGCTTAATGTACACGAAACTATGTAACCGATTTCAACTTAACTATGCAAACTGCATATATGACAATCATCGAATAAGTTAACACGTAACATTTTTGTCCTCCATTTATGAAGATCGTCACATGAAAAAATTTATGTTTTATGCCATACTTTAAGGACCAATCAACCCATTCCCACCAAATTTTACATGCAAGTAGTGCAACAGTTGGGTATGTAAAACAAACATGTTTTAGATGGGGCAGGCCTTTATCTAATGGCGTTAATGTACATCATTTAGGTTAGTACGTTATATCTATAGATAAATAAAAAAAAANGGCAGGCCTTTATCTAATGGCGTTAATGTACATCATTTAGGTTAGTACGTTATATCTATAGATAAATAAAAAAAAAGTGATAAAATTTTGTACTTTAACAGTATCCCTTAGAAGCATAAACGCATACAAAGATACTCTTTTGTNAAAAAAAAAGTGATAAAATTTTGTACTTTAACAGTATCCCTTAGAAGCATAAACGCATACAAAGATACTCTTTTGTTAGCCTTTTTGCATAACATTGCCACATAAGTAAACTGAACATTTCACCACATTTCTGGTACAATTATACTAATTTCCACCTAATTTTTCACAGCATTGGTGAAACAGAATGTCATATAATCTTATATGATATAAGTGAAATTAAACTTTGATTTCAGAATTTCGGTAAAAAAATTATTTTGATAAGTTTGTAATAACGATTAAACAATCAAAGCTAATTCAAACAAACTTATTATGACAATAGTATCTATCAGAATCATCGTATACACAACCTCATTTTTAGGCAAATATGTAAGATGACACCAAATAAGAAAATTATATGTTTTTATGCCATATCTTGGGAACCTATCAACAGATTTCCACAAAATTCTTCACACAAGTAGCGCTACCGTTGACCATGTAAAAACACGAGTTTTAAGTGGTTTAGCCACTTATTTTCAAAATGACGGCACTGTAAATATTTCAGGTTAGTCAACCGCTATTATTCAGAACATGAGACTGATTACATCCGAAGTTGACTCTCCGAATCCGACCTCCGTAATGCAGTGCGTTGCACGCCAGCTTAGGGTACGAGATTTCCTGGGTTAGAGTCCGTGGTAAGGCAGGCGTGTATTCGTAATTGTCTCACTACTGTCGCACACGTTTCTGTTTTCATGTGTTATGATATTGCTGCCAAGGAGACGTCAAGGTCTAAATACCATCAACGCTTTTAATAACTTTTTTAAAAATTATTTGCTCTTACGTTGAGGAAAGTAGGCTCATTAGTAAAATCAGCTACTTCTTGTTTCACTATTCGTCGTGTAGGGCTCGTCGAAGCGCGCAAAGAATGCAAATACAATATTACAAAACAAAATTTCGTAAGCAATGTTCGTAGATTTTCGCGGCCATTGTCTGAGCATTATTGGCTTTTGGGTTTCAGCCGCGTCGCAGTCTAAGATTGTTTCGACGTCTCGGCACACATTGCAGCCGCGTCGCAGTNTGGCTTTTGGGTTTCAGCCGCGTCGCAGTCTAAGATTGTTTCGACGTCTCGGCACACATTGCAGCCGCGTCGCAGTCTAAGATTGTTCCGACGTCTCGGCTCACATTGCCGTCGCCGTGTTCAGGGTAGCAGAAATCAGAAACTTCTACGCTGTTGAAACCATAGTACTAACAATGCAAAAAATGTCGTGCATATTTTTCTACTTCAGTCAACAATAACCAAACTAGCTTGGCCTAAATATCGACTTTTGGGTGTTTTTTTAATACATTTTTCTTGTAATCAGCCAATAATGTTTGCAAAAAGAAAAGAATCATAATTTGCGGTAGGGTTGCCAACTGTCTCGTATTGTACGATATTTCCCGCATATATTGTGCTGAAAGTAATGTCCCGCAAGAACATAGGGCGGGACTTCATATACCCCATATCTCAGACTTCTTCGACAATAAACTGATCATTAGTAAACACAGGGTCAGTAATTTACCACTTGTGTGAACACAGGTACGTTTAGTCTGATGTTCCAACCCAATGGCCACATATAGTTCCAACTGACAGTTACTTCTGACGCCGACACCCCAGCAGCAACGTACGTTGGATAAACGGTTGGAATTTGGTTGGAAAGGTTGGCCGCACGTTGGGTTGGAACACGAATATTAAAACAACGTTGGCTCAACATATTACGCCAACGAAAAATTACTGCTGTGGACATTTTGTGTGATTACTTAGCACTCTCAAGAAAAAATGTCACTAAATCAGAAAAAGCTAGAATATACTGCAAATTAAATTTTTTAAACTGGAAAATGGTTTATTAATTTTTGGTAACAAGTTGGGAAACATACTGTTGGTAATTGGTATGTCTTCTTCTGTTGGGCTAATGCTGTGCAACCAACATATAATGTCAAATTATATAAAAAAAAAGCTTCTTAATAATGTCAGTGCACCTTTACTTTCCTTGATATAATATAAAGGTTTTTCAAGACGTGAAAAAATTATTCTATGATATATGTTTAGTTTGTTATATGTTGTTTCAGTGTTGGAAACTCAACGGTTGGTGTTTGGAATGGTATTTTATGTTGGGCCAACATTCTGTAATTAACATTATGCCAACAAGTTTTTACCATGCATATTTTGCGAGGCAACTTATCACTCTCAAGAAAATGATGTCACTGAATCAGAAAAAGCTAGCACGTATTGAAAGTTTGTGGCACTCGTCAACAAGTGAGTTCGTGGAAGTAGCGCTTGTTGATAGGCGTAGACTACAGTANTTTATGTTGGGCCAACATTCTGTAATTAACATTATGCCAACAAGTTTTTACCATGCATATTTTGCGAGGCAACTTACCACTCTCAAGAAAATGATGTCACTGAATCAGAAAAAGCTAGCACATATTGAAAGTTTGTGGCACTCGTCAACAAGTGAGTTCGTGGAAGTAGCGCTTGTTGATAGGCGTAGACTACAGTANATATTGAAAGTTTGTGGCACTCGTCAACAAGTGAGTTCGTGGAAGTAGCGCTTGTTGATAGGCGTAGACTACAGTATATTTCTTCCGTCGTGTGTTGATATTTCTTCCGTCGTGTGTTGGTGGTGTCTGTCTTTTAAACCGAATAGATAAGCTTTTTCAATCATACTGAATTATAACTATATTTGCAACTAATGTTTTGTTGTACTATATGTCATGAGAAAATGTTGACGTCTTATACTGACTTCTGTACATTTCAGATAGTATTTATAACTGTCCTTTTTATAACAGTTTACCTTTATCATTTCATTGGGGTCAGGTGTGCGTGCAGTTTTCGGCAGTGTCCGTTATGACAAATTTGAAAAAAGGTTGGCAACACTACTTCATCGTGAAGTTTGTTCCGTATGAGTGACTTGTCATTTTTATGTATTCCAAAAGCCAAGTACAACACCTGTCGGAAATGTGAACGCTGAATAAAATATCATATGAAATGTCATCGTGCTTTGATGTATCCAGTTTGTCATGTCCTGTACGCCGTAATATTGCCACTTCAGTGTAGCTATGATCACATAATTATTTTTTTAGGTATAGCATCAAGGGAAAATACGATATTGAGTGACACGAAGGGCAGTGAGGGACGCTAGATCATAAAAAAATTGTAATTTACAAGTGTGATGACGAAACAAAATAAGGCAGTTCAGAGTTACTGGGGAGTCAAGCTACTCGACGCCACGCATTCTACACAGGTTCAAGTAAATCAACTAAAAAGCATACACAGAGGGAAAATCACAGATAGCTTGACTTTTGTATAAAAAAATCTGAAAACTAGAAAAGCAGAAAAAAAGTGACAAGTATTTTCTATGGCGCTGTATAACTGGACACTGAGAAGAAGGGTTTGTTGAATCAAACGTAGTTGGTTTGGTGTAACCAAGTTAATTGTTTGTACAGGGGCAATGAAATATTTAGTTGTTGATACCAAATTATTCTGTTCTTTTTTTGGTTGCACCAAAACAAAGACTTGGTTAGTGCGACTAAAGATTTTCTTGGCTCTACGCACATTAAACAGTTTCGGTTAGTATAAAGAATGTCGGATGCTCAACTGAGAATCGAACCTACATTACCCGAGACCGTGCGTCACGCCTTAGCAACAACAGCTGATACGACCACTCGTGAGACAAAAGTGTTTGTAAAGAAACACATTTCATATAATGGAAATGGTCTGCAAATAAATATTTAAAGTTTTACAGCTTTACTTTTTAGTTTGCTGTTGATGATGTTTCATTAGAATGTTTATATAATTATTAAGCATCAATATATGCACTAACGAACACTGTTACCATCTTAATTGCCATACCAATGCTAACTCTTGAGCTGTATTTTCGAACGAAGGCAATATAAACGAGTGGCCAGAAAAATATACACAGTTGATTCAACAAAGTATTTTGTTGACAGCCTAATTTCTTTTGGACCAACGCAGAGGTTTTGTTTACGCAAACGTGTATTTGGTTGGATGCACAAAATTAATTTGGTTGCTTTTCAAGACTTATTTACTGAACANTTTTTTTTTTTTTTTTTTGGTTCTTCTCTCTGTGAGGTTTCCTAACGCGTTTTGGCGTATATGATTCGATACATTGGTGAAGAACACATTTTTTTTTTGTGATTTTTAGTAAGAAAAAATACGCGTGCATTCTGTACCTAAGATATGTTCTTTGTGATTGTGTGAAAGGGTGAGGAAATTGTTCGCTCTGGACAATATAATAGTTAACTTTCTAGTTTGCNTGCCGGAGCCTATTCCTTCCAGTTCATCAGTAACACGCAAGGCTCTTGTCAAACTCGAATAGGAAAATCGAATTTTTTACAGAAAATGCCCGAAGTTCAGGTTCTACGGCCTTACATATTCGACAAAAAAAATTTTTTTTTTTGCATGTTTAAACAGAATATTTACTACCTGCGCATTGCATAAATAGAGGTCCTACAATAAACGATCGTGTACTTTTTTCTCTTGATATATTTTAGAAAGTTTGTGCTTGGTAACATATAATTTCATTTTGTTGGTGATAGCACAGTATTATTTGTTTAAGTGGCTTTCACAAGCGTTATTTAATACCACGTGCATATTCGTGAACAATTGTATGAATCTCTTTATAAAATAGTGTTTCATCTACGTGGTCATGATTCTTGTTATTTCAAATGCATCTGTAGTGTGAAATAGTTGTCGATAAATAACGCAATCAATAATCTTGCCAGAAAACGTTGCCAAGTATAAAAAAAATAAAAAAAAAGACTTCAAGAGCTTTGACTGCTAACATAACAAAGTGAACATTCTTAGTCAGTTCTGCGTTCTAACGTTGGCAGTACCGCAGAACAATAGAAAACTTTACCATTTTACTTTACATTTTATTTCTGTTGACAAAATCACTGATACACAATATAACTGTAAGGTTTAAATTCAATCAATTGAAAATCGATCCTATAAACTTTGAAAAATATATATCTTGTTATGTAAATCATTATATATTATCGAGGACTGATTTTAACGTAAAAGTTTATAAAATAGGCCTAGGCATTTATATTAAAATTTAATATCGAAACAAAAAAACTCGCTTGTTTACTTCATTCATGAGTATCAATTCATAAATTGGCTGCTTGACCTTGACTTTAAATTTCAACTTTTTGGAATCGTTAAGTCAAGAGTGCTGGACTTTGTCTTTGATAGTTCCATTGTGTCGAGCCCCATTGGAAACAACATGTCGGAAAGCAAACGTGAAGTCAAATGTTTTCAATTATGCAAGGGCCTGTACTTCGGCAAACAAATGAATAAGGTAAGGTTCTCTCGTTATACCGTTGAATTGCGACTCTTCTTGTACGCCCCTTGCAGAGTAACCAAGCAGAGAGGCAACGCTACCATGTATAACGAGGAAATTGTAAACACGTCACGGTTTTATTGCCAACATAAAAACATTGGTTAGACCGCATCAATAAGATGAAAAACTAAGAATTCCGTTATTGACTACTCTTGTAAACTACGAAAGAGATTGAACTTTTATCAATTTAGGGAATCCAGTTCCATCAAGTTCAAGTTGTTTTGGTGACTTAAGTTTTATTGAGGATTTTCCTACCGTTCGTTTTATGTACAAAACTGGCACACATGATTTTGGTCTTTGACTTCCAAGACTTTTTCACGATTATGAACTGGCGACGTTTCATTTTTCCAAACGCTTTTATATTTTTCACATACTTCTCCCGAACTTATTTCAAAATCAACTACCACCATAAACATGGCAAAAAGCAGTAACTGTGCAACGACTGTGCGAAACCAGGAAATTGTCATGATATAATTTCCTTTATACTAGAAATGAAATAATTTTTCTAAACACCTAACCGTAACAAATTGATTAAAATAATTTTGGTCATGCCCAAGTTTAGAATATTTAACCATGAACGAATTTCCATTTTATGTTTGGTGTTGGCGATACTGCCCGGCAGGGCCTGTCGAATGTGTCCCCCTCCCCCACTCCTCTAAAACTGGTTGATTGCGGTTCGAATGACATTCTGCTCACGCGTTTGAGGTATTGAAGAGCCGAATGGGCGGTGTTTATTAATAATACAGTGGCGTGAGGGTATGCAAGAGGGAGGGTACCTGTTGTTGTAACGTCTTAGCTGAAATTATAGTCTGTCGTTTCAGACAGTAGCTCCGTGCACTCTAAAGGCTGATGTTTTTGCTCAAGTCATTATACATTCACAGGAGCCAACCAAGCGTCCTCACTCGAGCGAAGAGAGACAGCGAATGAACTACTCATCTTCTGCTCTCAGAGGAATGGACTCGCTCTGTCTGTTTTGTACTACTACGCATTCTCTTGCAAAGCAAAGTGGCTGAAATATAGTGGAGGATTTCGGAATAGTGTATAGCAGCAGAAAACCATTTTACATAGGGGGAAAAAACTCGACACAATATTGCGTAGTTTCCCAACATGAAACACTCACCGAAACTGTATTTCATTTCTACGTCATATACACAAATCACTGAAAAGAATGGTGCCAGGAAACAGAAAATTGTGAAATATCGTCATAAACGTAGTCAATTTTTTACTCCGAAACTTCCAAGGAAACGTACTGTAATATCACATAAAATACGAACTTTATCCCATATCAAACGTGTGTATTTGAAGTTCCAAATTCCATGTAGTTAATTGCCACACGCGGTAATAATTATAATCCTTGTCGCGGTAACAACCTACGGACAACGAAGATCCTGAGACTCGCTTCTGTACGAAGGAGTAGAACTGTTATAATTTTAAATATAAAACGTAATTTTATCCTAGACGTGAAAGCATTATCACACACACTCATATATTACAAATATTCATAAAGCATCTGTGGCATCATAAAATTGTTTTGGTGTGTCCATTTACCTTAAGTAGCTCTTATATGAATTCGTTTATAAAATTTTTTCCATAGAATATAAAATAATTTGAGCTTATTATACAAATACTGCAATATGTTAGGTAGAATGGAAAACACGCATTTTGATGAACTGACTGGAACTTACTTATAAAAAGGTATATAAATATTATGGTTTCTTCAACATATAATAATATATCGAGAAAAAAAAACAAGTTTGGAACTGTTATCTGTGTTTCAATTCAAGTGTAATCCTTTAAGGGGACTATGTAGTTTTTACTCGAGAAACCCTATGGTTGTACCAGATAAATGCAACAAACACGGAAAACCTAGATGTCTAAAGCTGGGTTTACAATAGAAAAATTAAGAGTTAAATTATGCGATAAGACGTTTGCAGGAGAAGTGTGTTATCTTAAGTATTGGTTTCGAATGGTACTTAGCACGTCGTGTGCATGGTTGGGATTTCCTTAAGCGTTAAAAGAAATAGTCATATTTTATATCTTCAGTGAAACTTATGAGGCGACGGCCAATCAGAACAGAGCAGTCGGTGATATTGGCGGGAAACTGTTATTTACATGAACGTAAATATAATTTTAAAAAAAGGTGTGTGTGTGTGTGCACTTTATTATAATAATATTACAGTTCAGTATGTTTACTATTTTTCCCATGATTTTATATGTAACTAAAATGTAGTAGTATTGGAATTTAACCTGTAACTCAATTTAAACTTTCATTTTTGGTTAGCAAAATTTTGTTTTTGGTTAATTTAAGGTTATGTCACCCTTCCATTTCTANTTTAACCTGTAACTCAATTTAAACTTTCATTTTTGGTTAGCAAAATTTTGTTTTTGGTTAATTTAAGGTTATGTCACTCTTCCATTTATAGGGTTTNTAGGGTTCAGCTCGATTTTTTGTATGTTTATTGATTTGGTTGCCAAGGCAACGTGTTTTGAATTTAATCTGCAGGAGTGCTTTGGACAATAGATAAGTTTTTCTCTCTTTGGAGGTTAATTTAGGCCTAATTTTATCTCTCGCGATGGCAAGGTCTATGACCTTTCCCGTGATGCACAAACGACGACTTATCGTGCACTATAAGACGTGGTTTCGCGTCTTTTTTGGTCCGACCATTGTAAGGAAAAGAAGCGCATGGAGAAACTTCCAATTTCCGAGGGTCAAGACTGGCATAACTGTAGCTTTATTTAGTTTGGCGGACGGAAATGTTGTCGAAAGTCAGGATAGGGAGCGTGGACTCAGGCAAGAAGTCACAAACAGGCGCTCACTATAGGCAATATTAGTGTGAAAGCTGCCGACGCCTCCCGAAGGACGTGGGTTGCCCTAAACGCCATGACTGACGTCCTACTGAACTACGCGACTGTGTTCTGCTGCAGTGAGGTCGTCGAGACCTAATCCCGCCTCCAGATTGCTTGAGGTCGATAACACCTTAGTTATTCACGGTCAAGATTACCACTTGAATTGGATTAAGTTGGATTTCATTTAAAGATGGTCTAATTTTACCCAGAGGACGTTTGTATAGCTTCTCAAGTTCTCCGACCGAGTTTAGTTGATCTCAAAAAGAGTTTAGTTTCATTTAACTATTTTGTGCAGTGATCATCTTTACACAAATTTGAAAATTCTATTAAGTTAATCAAGATTTGCCTAAGTCAGACGGATTATTAAGAATTTTATTGATATTGATAGAGCGATGAATGGTGTAGGGAAATTTATCTAAGTAATATTCTTCAGTAATTCATTCACTCTATTAAGGCATTCTAACACTTGATTTCTTTAATATACACCACAAAAAAAGTTTTAAATTTTATTTTTTTTCTGATTATATATCTATTTAAATGCATTTATAACTTCAATTAATTATTTTATTTAAGTAGTGTTGGAGTGTATTGTGTCATATTTGAAGAGCTTTTTTTTATAAATATCTGTCTTTATGGGTTATTGTCTGATTTGACGAGGCATGCTATTTGAAAAGGGTATTTAATTTTAAATTACTAAGGCAAATAACAAAACCAAAAGCAACACCAACGTATAAATATTATTATTTTGAACCAATTAGTTCATATTAAAGTCTTCAGAACGTAAATCACAGTAGAGCACATGTTTACGATTAAATTTGTTCACAACAATAAGCTTCNTCAGAACGTAAATCACAGTAGAGCACATGTTTACGATTAAATTTGTTCACAACAATAAGCTTCTCTGATAGAAAATGTCAGCTTTGAAGTACTATCTGCTTAAACATGGTTGTATTATAGGAGGTTGGGTCAGGAACGGAAGTAAACACGGCAAGTTCGTCGCATGTGCCCATTGACTGGACTTAAGAATTAAAACATAAATTGGATAGTGCTAATACAGAATACGTGTTACCATATGCCAGATAAGCGCTTACTGCATAATTCTTAACGCACAAGTTTTTTTTATTGTAAACCCAGCTGAACCGCTCAGCCACCACGGACCCACGGTATCCAGAAACTACTGAAATACGAATGGAGGGGAGTGTTCTGCCGTCCCCGTTGCAGGAGAGGCAACTTCCCCGCTCAAAAGACAGGAGGTTGGTAGGCATGTTAGTCATAACGTNTAATTTAGGCCTAATTTTATCTCTCGCGATGGCAAGGTCTATGACCTTTCCCGTGATGCACAAACGACGACTTATCATACACTATAAGACGTGGTTTCGCGTCTTTTTTGGTGCGACCATTGTAAGGAAAAGAAGCGTCTGGATAAAGCTCCGATTTCCGAGGGTCAAGACCGGCATAACTGTAGCTTTATTTGGTTTGGCGGACCGAAATGTTGTCGAAAGTCAGGATAGGGAGCGTGGACTCAGGCAAGAAGTCCCAAACAGGCGCTCACTGTAGGCAATCTTAGTGTGAAAGCTGCCGACGCCTCCCGAAGGACGTGGCGTGCCCTAAGCGCCATGACTGACGTCATCCTGAACTACACGACTGGGTCCGGCTGCAGTGAGGTCGTCGAGACCTAAGTCCGCCTCCAGATTGCTTGAGGTCAATAAATAAAAATAACACCTTTGTTATTCAAGGTCAAGATTACCATTTGAATTGGATTAAGTTGAATTTCATTTAAAGATGGTCTAATTTTACCCAGAGGACGTTTGGATTGCATTTCAAGTTCTCCGACCGAGTTTAGTTGATCTCAAAAAGAGTTTAGTTTCATTTAACTATTTCGTACAGTGATCACCTTTATCAAAATTTTGAAATTTTTTTTATGTTAATCAAGATTTGCCTAAGTCAGACGGATTATTAAGAATTTTATTGATATGGATAGAGCGATGAAGGGTGTAGGGAAATTTATATAAGTAATATTCTTCAGTAATTAATTCACTCTATTAAGGCACCCTAACACTTGATTTATTTAATATACACCAAAGAAAATTCTAAAATATTATTTTTTTTCTGATTAGATATCCATTTAAATGCATTTATAATTTCAATTAATTCTTTTATTTCAGTAGTGTTGGAGTATATTGTGTCTTATATTTGAAGTGTTTTTTTATATGTGTCTTTATGGGTTATTGTCTGATTTGACGAGGCATACTCTTTCAAAAGGTATTTATTTTGAAATAACTAAAGCGCCCAATAATAGAACCAAAAGCAACACCAACGTATATATATATATATATATAATTATTTTGAACCAATTATATAATATTAAAGTCTTCAGAACGTAAATCACAGTAGAGCACATGTTTACGATTAAATTTGTTCACAACAATAAGCTTCTCTGATAGAAAATCTCAGCTTTGAAGTACTATCTGCTTAAACATGGTTGTATTATAGGAGGTTAGGTCAGGAACGGAAGTAAACACGGCAAGTTCGTCGCATGTGCCCATTGACTGGCATTAAGAATTAAAACATAAATTGGATAGTGCTAATACAGAATACGTGTTACCATATGCAAGATAAGCGCTTACTGCATAATTCTTAACGCACAAGTTTTTTTTAATTGTAAACCCAGCTGAACCGCTCAGCCACCGCGGACCCACGGTATCCAGAAACTACTGAAATACGAATGGAGGGAAGTGTTGTGCCGTCCCCGTTGCAGGAGAGGCAACTTCCCCGCTCAAAAGACAGGAGGTTGGTAGGCATGTTAGTCATAACGTCTCGTCGACAACGACGTCATTAGAGCCTTCCCCTGGAGTGATTTCGGAAAAAAACCACGGAAAGCTGAAATCAGGATGGGTGGACCGGCAATCGAACCCAGGTTGTCCCGAATACGAATCCAGTGGTTTACCAACTCGTCAAATCGCTCGAGAGTTTTAAAGTCGGTTTACGATGAAAATAAAGTCTATAGTCCATTCACGGTTACTTCCCCAACTTTCCTGAAGCCCTGCTAAAGTTCTGCTTCCAGAATATTCCCCCACCCCATGCAAACATAGCTTACTTTAGTAAATTACATTAAAGGAACAACGCACCGCGTTCTTGCGCACTACTGTATTAAAAATTTGCATGAAAAATAATTTCTATCTGGGCATTACCAACACACCTATTTACTCCCTGTTTTATTCGTATTTATTGCAATATAGATATTACAATTTATATGTAAAATATACGTGAAAATGTTGATTTATTAAAAACTAAGAGACACTTATCTTAAAGGAAATGTAAAACGCTTGCGACCTACGACATATTTAGAGAAGAACCAAGCACGTCATACATGGGGTGATTTTTCAAAGGTTTGATTAAAAAAGTGTGAAGAAACCGTGGACAGACTATAAGTAATCAACGTGTATGTATCAAAATGAAAGAAGGTATTTTTACGAAAACGTTCATGGAAATCGCGTACGTATTGTGTTGCAGCATCTTCGACAAATGGACATGTACGAAATTGCAATACTTTATGTCGTGTCGTAGACGTAAAGTCTTCAGCCCATAGAATTGAAGGAAAAAAAACAATAACAAGAAATTTATTGCATTTATTTATAAATACGTTTAAATTGCATGTAATTACTAATTGTATTTTAGTTTTGCATTGTATTATCATGTTCTGTGTTCGATTATTTACAGAATAAGGATGCACATATAATAAAATGGAATGTTATTTGCTAATAAATCACTGCTTGTTAGTGTAGTTATACATGTATGTTAGTGATCAAAGATGGTACAAATAAAACAAATCGAACAAGTGAACAGAAAAAAAAAACAATGAAGTTGTAAAACATGGAAATATTTACGCACCTAGGACTACATGTCATGTATTAGAAACCTGTGTATTTCGAAACTTTCCTGCCGCGAATCTCGGAGCTGCGTTTAGTGTTTTCTTTTTAACAATAATATAAACTGTAACATAAACAAAATATTGCACGTTTGGGGCAATCAAATACGAGTATCCAAGATAATTATGTGTCAACAACAAGCTATTTATTTTCCCCTATAAAGGCAAGTAATTTGGTTGTGCCAAACAAACTTCATTAAATTTAGCAAAACCATTTTTTTATTTGCACGTATCATCGATAATGCATTATTAAAAATTTCAGTATACTCACGGATATTGTTACGGAAATGTATAGTTAATACACGGAAACGCCCTCCGTAATGACGTAAAAAGGAAGTAAGCACCGTACGTACGAAATATGGAACAGCTCAATGAAATGAAGAGATTTGGGCGGCTCTTAACATCGATATCTTCAGAGTCGATGAGGGTTAAGTGAGGTGGGTATTGAGCAGCGCTGAAATACGAGGGCGGGGGAAACGGGAGATCTTCGAGAAAACCCACCGACCAGCGGCATCGTCCGGCACGATTCCCACATGCGAACATCCGTGGGCAACCCCACCGGGCATCGAATCCGGTTTTCCTTGGTGGGAGACAAGTATTGTAACCACTATGCAACCGTGGCCTCGTTGCAACTGAGATCCGTGGATGTTGAGGGGGTGAAGGGGGGAACTCGCCCTTAAAGGCGCTGCCCACCAAAACATTATTATTTTATATTTGTACGAAATACTGTTAAACTTTTAGATTTAACTTGTGAGTACGATTTCCTCAAGATCAAAATAAGAACTAACTCACTAACCAAAATAAGATAGTTCACATTGAAATAAAATCATATGAGTTACTTCTGGAAATCTTAAAAATTACGCAATGAAATGTTTTTGCAATTTTTAAAAACTTCTTAATAAACTTAAATTGTTGCATAATTTTTTATTTGAAGAATCGATACAATTTTTTATCAAATAAATTTTGCTAATCAAACCTGGAAATGAATTACGACATGACCTTTCAGTCACCCATTTTAAATTTTCTGTAAGTGTTTTCGTTTTTTTTTATTATTTGTACGCTCCAAAAACACCAAAATTATGATTTTGACACACTATAATGCAAAAACTACGAGCTGTGATTTTTTTATGCAATGCAAAAGTAGTTATAAGAATTATCTATAAGTTGAACGGTATTTTGGACAAATATAAAATAATTAATTTTTTGGCGACCAACGCCGTCTGCCCAAACCCAAACAGCGCAGAGATACAGTCCTACACCTGCAATTTAAAAGTTGTTCAAAAGTTTCCTGTGACGTATTTTTACAAGACATTTTTCAAGTTCCAATAGTAGTTTCGTTTTTTTCCCCCCGTATATAAAGTGCATTTTTTTATTGTGTAAAAGTGTTAAAACGAGTGTTTCACGATCATTTTTAGGTACTTAACTTTCGCTAAATGCTACAAAACATAGCTCAGGGGCACGCAGAACGCTTTCCTCTTTAATACTGCATTACACCATAAAACGAAGGGTCACCATTGAAATTCCAATGGGGCAAGTCGATGAGAGAACGACTACATGCCAGTACAGTGCCTTGAGCATTAAGGGTGTTGGGCTCCAAAAAATTGATAATTTTATATTTGTACCAAACATTGTTCAATTCGTACGCACTGTATGTGATCTAAAAAACACTAAATTGTACAGATGAAAAAAATTACAACATAAACTAATCCAATCGGCTACTGCGTGACACATATATAATAACCAAATAATAAGCTATATATGAAAAAAAGTTAAATATAAAAAGTTTTTTTGCATAAATTTAACATTAAAAAAAAGTATTAACTGTAATTTGGTGATTACATATATGCTAAGCAGTAACCCACGACATTAGTTTGTGTTGTAAATGTTTTCCTCTGTACCACTTATTTAATATTTGTTATTACGGCTGTAATTTATTTAAAGCTAAATAACTAATCCCGAGTGTAGTTCAAGCTACGCTAGTGATAAATGTGTTTTATTTTTTAGAAGATAACATGCATGGATGTATTTTCACTCTTTCGCTAATGTTTATCAGTTTATAACTATAAAATAACAGTAAATTAAAAAGTAAATTTGTCAAGTAAAGAAATATATTGTTGAAATTTTCTTAAAATAAACACACCTTAAGCCACTTTGACTGGTACCCGAGTCATCCGAGCAGTCCATTGGCTGACAGCCAGCCTATAATGAAAGTACGAAAGCTGTATAGTGTATCGACCGGTGTGTTGAGGAACAATGTGATGCTGGTAATTGCGATTAAAGATACCAACACAGCAGGCATTACTGCAGTGGTGGCTATAGGTGATTCGCTTCTGGCTTGTCGTGAACCACAGTGAATATTTACCATTCTAAAAGGGTTGATTGTTAATTTTTCTCACAGGTATTGGATCCCACTGGTCCCCATTCATTTATCTGATTAGTTCGTCTGGCGCGCTTATTATTTGAAAATTTGGAGAGGATCATTTCCATTATAAAATTCACTGATTAAGAGTTATTGATTCTTAGCTTTTGTTCTGTAATGTGTTGTGATTAGCTTTTCATTTTACATTGGTTCATGTTTATTTGTGTACAGTAGATTTTTTTCTATGCCGAATAGAAATACACTTATAGTTGTATTTTTATAAAAAAAATTATTATACGATAAAATTATGAATACAAAGTAAACCCGTCTCTTACTGCGAAACAAAAATTTCTATTTCCTACACAGTTGCAGACAAAGTTGTCAGAACTGAGCATAATTAATAGTTAAACGTCCAATTTTAATAAATTGTGCAGTCAGTTAAATGCATCGCGAATTGTTCTTTTCTTTTTTCTTATGAGATTAACGAAAAACTTGCGAATCGTCTACAGAACTGACGAAGGTGATGACGTTTGTTTGATTTTGGATTTCTTACAAATCAGAGTTNAATTACATGTCGTAACAGTGGTGATGACGTTTGTTTGATTTTGGATTTCTTACAAATCAGAGTTTTTGTCTACGAAAATAATATTAAACTTACCTCGAATATCTTCCAGTAGCGATAATACTATAAAAGAAGATGTTACGAGGATTGGGCAACGTTAACAATTTGATGAGTACTTAGCACAGTTTGCTGAAGATGTTCGATGGGATGGAAATGGAGCACAATTCTGTGGATGCATTTGTAAATATGGATGACACAGTCCATTAACCTGTGTCGTGCCCTGTACTCGCTGCAATAGCGTCACGCTCCAAGTGAAGGCTCGGCAAAAATATGTAACTGAGGTCATAGTCTTCACTGAATGTGCACGAGGGGGGGGGGATGAGTTATCATAACGCGCATACCACTCATTCTATCCGAGTAATCTTTTGAATTTAAGAGGTTACAACAATATTCCCTGAATGTCTGTTTCGCTATTACTATAAGCATTGCTGAAAGTCCATGAATGTAGCAGGGAGAAAGTTAAGGGAGGACTGCTTCTCACATGGTCAGCTCTGCGTGACATGCTCCAGAGTAAGCTCACCTAGCAACTTGATAATCCTATAGCACCGGGGGGCATAACCACTAATGTGTTGTACAAAGACGTCCTCCGTTATAGGAATGCTTCGCATGGTACATGCGGGTGAAGCCGCAAACAGAAAGCTCTTCTTTGTTTACATTTTTTATTACGTATAAAACAGTGCCGGTCAAGTTTTGACGGCTGGGTTACTCATTTGAAGATTTTTATTGTTTGATACCTCTTTGTGAGTAAAGAATTTTTTAAGAGCAGTTTTTTATTCCTCTATTGGTTGAAATTTCGTTNGAGAAAGTTAAGGGAGGACTGCTTCTCACATGGTCAGCTCTGCGTGACATGCTCCAGAGTAAGCTCACCTAGCAACCTGATAATCCTATAGCACCTGGGGGCATAACCACTAATGTGTTGTACAAAGACGTCCTCCGTTATAGGAATGCTTCGCATGGTACATCCGGGCGAAGCCGCAAACAGAAAGCTCTTCTTTGTTTACATTTTTTATTACGTATAAAACAGTGCCGTCAAGTTTTGACGGCTGGGTTACTCATTTGAAGATATTTGTTGTTTGATACCTCTTTGTGAGTAAAGAATTTTTTAAGAGCAGTTTTTTATTCCTCTATTGGTTGAAATTTCGTTGCTGAGTCTTCTTTGCTCCTATTTTGTAGTCAGGATAGATAATGGAAATATCACAAATTCAGAATATAATTAAAGTGCTTGTATGCTTAGATATTACTCTGGCCGAGCGAAAGGATAGGGGTTTATACGCGTTGAATGATTTTAGGCATGTTTCAGCTTTCTTACTTCTGAAATAAACCTTTGAAACATGTAAATGCCTCTACTTGCGTGTATTTTAACGGACACCCTGAATGTCATGCGCTCAGTAAAGTTGACTCAAAGTCGGTGGCCCTCTGTATCCAGAAAGAACCGTGATTCATTGCTGAACACCGGTAAGTGCGGAGGGAAAGTAGTTCCATTTCGCAACGTTGAATTAATATTATAAGGTCAACATTTGTTAACAATGAAATTATTTATTATGCTTCTGTTATTTTAATGCATATAAATGTAAGAATAAGGAAATCTGCAAAATATTTACTCTCGTAATATTTTTACAGTTTCACTTGACCGACGCAAGAATAAAGTGAGCAGGCCCTTGGCAAAGTTAATTTTACATACGGTGGAAGAATACATAACGTGCATACCATCAGATCTTTAGCAGGGCTTTCAGAAGCGCTCAGTTTACAGCAAACAGCTTTTTAAGAGAGAAAGAAGGAATAAATTATTAATAGTTAGAGTTATTGTGTTTTTTTTAGTCTATGAATATTTATTTACTATAAATTTTTAGACTATTAAAATTTTACAAAAAAACCTTTGTAGCAATGTGGCCTGGGCAAGTATCGACAAAGTGTATTTTGTCTAAAAGCGATATAGTGAAAGGTGGTCGAGAAAGGCCTAAAACCACTTAACACGTAAAACTCTCTCGGCCGGTCCACCTTTAGGCAACCGCGTTAAACAGCAAGGCCACGTACCGCTGTGAGGCTGGATGCGGAGGTGATTACCGGTAAGAATAAGATAAGTGCACTTGACGACAGAGTAACTGAGCATCTGTGGACAGCGCTCCAATCCAGTTGCGTGTGGTGAACTGTTGCAAGGTGTAAGCTGGTGTTAACTCTGTGCTGTACCCTGTTGCAGGCTAATTTACGTTTACACCGTTAAAGCGTAATTCAGCGAGTGAGGCCTCTGGACGTGCGTAATGGGTCTCTTGCCTGCTCGTTGCGAGTGGTNACCGTTAAAGCGTAATTCAGCGAGTGAGGCCTCTGGACGTGCGTAATGGGTCTCTTGCCTGCTCGTTGCGAGTGGTCGAAATACATTCAGTTTCCTTAGGCTCCACGGCGTTTATTGGCTTCTGCTGCGTGCTCTGAGTATGTACAGGAGTGGGCAAGCACCAGTTTGCCTTGCAAAAACAGTTCCCCACACGCCACTGCTGCAATGTAAAATATTACCGACTCGATGCTCAACAATTCGAAAGAGAGTGGATCGCCATTTGTATAGCACTTNTGTACAGGAGTGGGCAAGCACCAGTTTGCCTTGCAAAAACAGTTCCCCACACGCCACTGCTGCAATGTAAAATATTACCGACTCGATGCTCAACAATTCGAAAGAGAGTGGATCGCCATTTGTATAGCACTTAAAAAAAAAAAAATCTATATTTGAAAACGAAATACCTGCCGAACTGCATTAGTTTAACGTAAACACTGGTCGACACGATACCAGTTAAGTTGGCAGCGGTTCAGGAAAATTAGTTACACGTTTTAACGAAGTTTTTGAATCGTGACGTACAAGTTTGTGGACGCTGAATTTATCTAATTCAGTTTGTGACAGTTTTATGAATTTATGAATTATAATTAGTAAATTGGAACATATTTACGTACTTAGCAACTTCAAAATTTCGTTCGATTGAAGAATTAATAAACTAACTAGGCTCATGGCAACGTTAAATTTACGCTTGGCGGAGGGTTACGAGATTGGCAGTAAAANTCTCTTAGTCTTACCGCGACTACGATTGTCCAATCGGTGCGGGAAAGGGTTCACGCCCTTTCATCGCAGGTGTCCCAGCTTAGCATCTGAGTTGACCAGCTCCAAAGCCCTAATCCGATTCACAAATACAGCAAGGTTCACCGTTCCACAAGTACTGAGACCCTCGTGCTCAGCATTAGGCGTGTGATTTGGTGGCCGGGGTACTATCCAGACCCCTAGTGTCTCTCCAGGACACAACCGGAGCAACGTGCTGCTCATCATCCGGTCTTTCTTCGGGAAGGGGAATCTCTCCAGACCTCCTCCAGTACCTTGACTGTCGCGGCCTGTGGTTACAGCTGTGTGAAATCCGAAACCTACTTGGGATCATCAATGATGTATTTCTCTTGTAATATTTGCCAACCGCTATTTTGAGAGGCGTTACTGGATTTTGCTGGCAAACCTAACACTTTCAGACCCAATTTAATTTATGACTACAGGCGTCACAAGTAANGGCGTTACTGGATTTTGCTGGCAAACCTAACACTTTCAGACCCAATTTAATTTATGACTACAGGCGTCACAAGTAAGAAATATCTCGATGTGTGCTAACGACACCTAGAGATTGTTTTGTTTTCACAGCTAATAAGATATATAGGTTGTGGTGAAGTGAATCATTCATACCTGGAATAGTAGCTCAGTTTACTAATCAGTCACCCACAGGGAATATCACTAGGCATTGAATCTCAGTACCCGTGAAAAAACAACAGGCATTATGTAAAGGCACAGGAAAATTTCGCGAATTTTACTGAGGACAAGCTAGACTTGGAACACTCGTATATTTGAGTTAGTTTTGCGATTAGTACTTTGTTTATTAGGCACACCGTGGGCGACTCTGGGCCAATAGCAGACCTGCATTAAAACCAGCACCAAACCCCGTGCTGCCTCGTAAAGGATAAAACATGATTCTCACTAAGGCGGCAGCCGACGAACGAACAGCTGAGTCTCTAGATTACAGAGGACTGTGGAGTCTAGGCTATATCCATTCAATTCACGAAATTTTCATATCCCTAGTTATGTACATACCTATGTACACTGAGGTTGAATAGGTTGAAGGTGGATTCACACGTTCGCCAGATTACGCTGAACTGACAGAGCAGACAACATCAACAGCCAATCAGAGAGCTTCTCATCGCTTCCGCAGGGGTCGCGGTGGTGTACTGGTCAGACTATTCACCTCGCACCAAGGTGAACCAGGTTAGATTCCTAGTGACGCCGCTCCTTGCATTTATGTACGTGGGAAACGTGCTGGACGATACCGCTTTTGGGCGGGTGTTCTCGCGGATCTCCCGTTTCCTCCACCCTTTGCATTACGACGCTGCTTCATACTCACCTCGTTTCACCCTCATCGGCCCTCATTACCCCGATGTTAAGAGCAGCCCAAATCTCTCCACTCACAGACAACGCCGATACCCACAATTCAGTGCGCGGTGTCCAAGGCAACTAAAATGGCTGTCATAGATAATATTTTGAGGTTAAGGCTTATACACAATCGAAAAACATTATTATGACCAGCTGCTAGTATCCAGAGTAACCGCCCTTCGCAGCACGAGCAGCAGCTAGACGAGCTGGCAGTGACTCAGTCAGGTGCTGATAGGTCTCCACGTCTGGAGCCATGCTGTCTGCAGTGCGTCCCACAACTGTTGAAGACTTTTTGGCGGAGGAGACAGACGGCGAACACGACGATAGAGGTGGTTCCACAGATGTTTGGGGGCTAGGTAAGAACTTTGAAGTCTTGGTCACGCTCTTCCAGCCACGTGCGGACACTTCTGGGCGTGTGGCAAGGCACATTATCGTACTGGAAGATCCCATCCTCCCGAGGAAAGACAATCATCATGTACGGGTAAACGTGATCGCCGAGGATAGATTCATAACCAAATCGATCAAGAGTGCCTTCCACACGGATGATGGGACCTAGAGAATACCACGAGAANAGATTCATAACCAAATCGATCAAGAGTGCCTTCCACACGGATGATGGGACCTAGAGAATACCACGAGAACATTCCCATAACACTGCCCCCACCACCTTGTGTTCTTCCAGCAATGGATGCAGGGTGTCGGTTCTCCGACGTTTCTCGCCGGACACGCTGGAGTCCATCCGTTCTATGAAGCTGAAAACGTGACTCGTTGGAGAAAGCTACCCGTCGCCAATCAGCAGCGGTCCAGTCAATATACTGTCGAGCAAATTCCAGTTGTTTTCGTCGACTAACCTGTGTTAGCATGGGAGCAGTCACCCTCCGTTGACTCCGGGGCCCCATTCGCAGAAGGGTTCGCTGAAATGTTCCTGTAGACACGTGTCTGGATGGACCCTAGTTCATTTGGACGGTGAGATGTAGCCTGTCAGTCAGCCTTCGCGCACCGTCGTAGTCAACGTTCACCTCGGACATCAATGACGCGTGAAGCTCCGCAGTTTCCACGACGGTTATTTCCAATGGTGCCATGCGTCCACTCACGATACACCTTTACCGCAGAGGAACGTGAACAGTTCACAAACGTCGCTGTTTCCGAAATGCTGTACCCTTTGGCCCGAAATNGCGTCCACTCACGATGCACCTTTACCGCAGAGGAACGTGAACAGTTCACAAACGTCGCTGTTTCCGAAATGCTGTACCCTTTGGCCCGAAATCCGATGATAATCCTTTTTTGCAACTCGGTTAGATCGCTTCCCTTACCCATGACAGCAAGAAGCGCACTGTGTATAGCCAGCTTGNAATCCTTTTTTGCAACTCGGTTAGATCGCTTCCCTTACCCATGACAGCAAGAAGCGCACTGTGTATAGCCAGCTTGTCGGTCGCATTATATACCTGCTTCACCAGCCCACGTCACGGGCCATACCTCATGGGCTAATAGCACTGCAGATGGCACTTATATCAGGTGGTCATAATAATGTGATTCGACTGTGCAAATCCCGCTAAGAATCACGTAAAGGCAATACGATATTCGCGACATGCATCAGGGATAGAACATAACCAGATAAATGACGTGGACAAAACCCATTTTTGGGCAATTTTAACATACTTTTAGCGCAGCTAAATTCAAAAGGAAGTAAAACTAGCTTCCTTTGAGCTGATGGTAAACCAAACAAAGCTTGAAACTATGGATACGCAGATAGAGTAGAAATTCCGGTGATGTGTGGGTAGGTGTCACTGAAATCAATTTATCTCGCTCTACCACCTTAACTCAACTGAGCCATCTATGAGATATATATTTCATCATAGTTTGGAAACAACCATGATAAAAAAAAGCAAGGGCCTACACTGGGAAAAATATAACTTAAAAGAAATGTGGAAGGAATGCAATGTCCGAGTTCTCCCACCACTCATATTCCACCACGGGAGACAGAGATGACTGCTTTTTACGACCGAAATTTAGCTGAAAGTTTGCTACCGGCAGAAAACATCCGTCTTATTAAAAATCGTCGACGTCGTCTCGGGGACGAAGACAGCGAAAGACGTCCCGGGGAATGCAGTCATATGGCGCCGGGAAAGTGCGTTTCGCAGGAATGCTGGCTCGCGCGGAGATGAAATGTTGGAACGACGTCTTCGTCCGCGTCTCATCTACGCTGTCAGGCGAGCTGAGAACGAAATGTGTCGCCGCACGTATGTATTTACGTCACTCGTTAATCATCCAGGTCGTTTAAGGATTAATGTTTTCTACACGGCGAAAGAAGGAAAAAGAAAGCCGGGCAAAACAACTACGAAGATTTAGAAATTTATTTTTTCTTTTCTTTTCTTACAAGTGCTGTTCTTAAAATGAATAAATGTGCAGAAAAATCATTTAAGTACGTATTTTTGTTGTGCGTCGATTAGTAATCGTAAAAAATTGTAACATTTATTTCATTATTTATTTCAGCATGCGATCACTTTCCTGTATTCCAAAAAAAAAAAAATAAATAAAAAAAAAAAACTTTTTTTGAACGCTTAAACAGAATTTCCTCAAACTTGGTACACATATTTTGATAAGTAAGGAGATCATCTGAATTTAAAAGGTTAAGACCACGCTGGGCAGTTACTTTCAAAGTGGCAACCATTTTAAAATTTAGGGTGATATGTTATATCTGGGGATCCTTTCTAACGATGTAAACCAAATGTTGTATTTTGGAAGTGCATCATGTAAGCATTGAATTTAGAAATGGATATTGTTGTTCGTACGCCATTTTGTAAGATAGTACCACATGAAAAAATAAAGCCTTTGTATTACATCTCGAAAACATCGCAACCAATTACCGTCAAATTTAGCGAGTAAGTAATCTTATGTTAAGCCATGTAAACGTGTGCGATTTAAATAATTTATGCACTTATTTTCGAAATGACAGCCACACAAATATTTTAAGTTTATTTGGTATGTCTACCATACCGTTAGACCGATTTTAACAAAATTTTGTTAGCTGAAAGTATCTGTTACAAGCATCATATATGCGANCGTACGCCATTTTGTAAGATAGTACCACATGAAAAAATAAAGCCTTTGTATTACATCTCGAAAACATCGCAACCAATTACCGTCAAATTTAGCGAGTAAGTAATCTTATGTTAAGCCATGTAAACGTGTGCGATTTAAATAATTTATGCACTTATTTTCGAAATGACAGCCACACAAATATTTTAAGTTTATTTGGTATTTCTACCATACCGTTAGACCGATTTTAACAAAATTTTGTTAGCTGAAAGTATCTGTTACAAGCATCATATATGCGANTTCTACCATACCGTTAGACCGATTTTAACAAAATTTTGTTAGCTGAAAGTATCTGTTACAAGCATCATATATGCGAACAGGAAGCCACTTTACCTCCCCATTTTGTAAGACGACACACGAAAAAATTAAATTTTTTATCTCGGTAAACAATTGACCGATTCCTACCAAATTTGGCAAACAAGTAGGCCTACTACTGTCGCAGGTGATAAAAACTGATATGCATTAAGTAGGTAAGACACTTTTATTCAAAATGGCGGTCATATAGCCATTTAAGTTTCGTAAGCTATATAGTAGAAACCACGAAATCAATTCCAACTTAACTTTATATACTGACAGTATATATTAAAACTATCAAATATATCTACACTGAGCCTCTTTATCCACCATTTTATATAATAGCGCTACACGAATAAATACAGTTTTTATGTCATAACTTGACCAAAAATTGACGGATTCGTACCAAATTCGGCAAACCAATAGTACTGCGGCAGGTGTTGCAAACTGGTATGTTTGAAATAGGCTAGACACTTATTTTCAAAACAGCGGACATATAGCCTTTTTAGCTTAGAATGCTTTTTCGTCAAAATGTTGTAATTAATTCCAACTTAAGTTTGTATACTGACAGTATATATTAAAACCTTAAAATGTGTCCACGCAAAGTCTCTTTTGGCTGCCATTTTGTAAGGAAACAACACATTCCCACCAAATTTGGCAAACAATTAGCACTACGGCAGGCCATATAAATTGATATGTTTTGAGTGTTTTGACAATTATTTTCAAAATGGTGGTGATATAAACATTTTATTTCGCTATGTTACATCTACAAACCTACGAAACAAATTTCAAATTAATTTTGTATGCTGGCAGTATCTATTATAAACATTACATTTTTCTATAAGGAACATCTTTTCTCCGCCATTTTGTAAAATAATCCTTTATGAAGAAAATACGTTTTTAAGTCATATTTCGGGAAACCATCAACCGATTCTTACCATATTTGGCGAAGAAGTTGAANTGAAGAAAATACGTTTTTAAGTCATATTTCGGGAAACCATCAACCGATTCTTACCATATTTGGCGAAGAAGTTGAAATGTGGTAGGCCACATTAATTTGTATGTTTTAAGTTTTCCAGACACTTATTTCCAGAACGGTGGGTATAATAAAACTTTAGCTTAGTGTGATAANGTGGGTATAATAAAACTTTAGCTTAGTGTGATAAATCTACGAAACTATAAGCCATATTTTAACTTAACGTTATGTGCCGTTTCTGTGACAATCATCGAATGTTTTAATACAAAATATTTTGTCCACCATTTATTAATATCGTCACATGAAAAAAATTAGTGTTTTATGCCATATTTCAAGGACTAATACACCGTTTCCCACCAAATTTCACAAGCAGGTAGTGCTACAAAAGAGTATGTAAACTAACATATTTTATGTGGGGCAGGTTTGTTTTTTTTATGGCGGTAGTAAAAATAATTTGGGTTAGTATGCTGTGTCTATTATATAATTTAACAAAATTTAACCAAATTTTGTACAGCAAGAGTATTCATTACAAGCATTAATTCTGTAAACAGAGATACTTTATGCTGGCCTTTTTTCAAAATAGTGCCAGATAAGAAAATTGAACATTTTGTCATGTTTCCGGAACAATTCTACTTTATTTTCACCAAATTTTGCGCACCATTAATGCTACGGGTGNTTTGGGTTAGTATGCTGTGTCTATTATATAATTTAACAAAATTTAACCAAATTTTGTACAGCAAGAGTATTCATTAGAAGCATTAATTCTGTAAACAGAGATACTTTATGCTGGCCTTTTTTCAAAATAGTGCCAGATAAGAAAATAGAACATTTTGTCATGTTTCCGGAACAATTCTACTTTATTTTCACCAAATTTTGCGCACCATTAATGCTACGGGTGNAGAACATTTTGTCATGTTTCCGGAACAATTCTACTTTATTTTCACCAAATTTTGCGCACCATTAATGCTACGGGTGGCCATGCAATTTACATGAATTAAGTAAGATCGGATATTAGTTTCTTAAATGGTGGCCATATAAATATTTTTATAAGTTTTTCATATCTATTAAACAATTTTACCAAATTCAACCAAACTTTTATGCTGACAGTATCTATTAGAAGCATCGTTTACAGAAGCTTTTTCAAAGGCAATTTTGTAAGATTGCGCCAAATAAGAAAATTAAATTTTTATGACTTATCTCAGAAATCAGTTAACCGATTTCTACCAAATTTTTCACATAAGTAGCGGTACGGAAGTCCAATTAAACTTATGTGTTTAAGTTGCTCAGACAGTTATTTTAAAAACGACAGCCCTGTAAATATTCCCGGTTAGTAAACCTTATCATTCAAAACATTAGAATGATTACACCCGATGTCGATGGTCTGAATCCGATCATTGAAATGCAGTTGGTTACGTGCTAGCTTATGGTTCGAGTTTTTCTTGGTGCGAGTTCCGGGTAAGGCAGGCGTGTATTTGTAATTGTCTCACTAATATTGCATATTTCTCTGGTTTCATCTCTAATGGTATTGCTGTCAACCAGACGTCATGATTTACCTACCATCTAGGGTTTTAAGAATTTCATTAGAATTATTTGCTCCCATGTACAGGAAAGTAGGCTNGTCATGATTTACCTACCATCTAGGGTTTTAAGAATTTCATTAGAATTATTTGCTCCCATGTACAGGAAAGTAGGCTCGT
The DNA here is from genome assembly GCA_002778355.1 of Clitarchus hookeri. Lineage (NCBI taxonomy): Eukaryota > Metazoa > Arthropoda > Insecta > Phasmatodea > Phasmatidae > Clitarchus > Clitarchus hookeri. The sequence goes on along the minus strand of NQII01008600.1, from coordinate 20,078 downwards.
TAGTTATATCAGCAACTACTCGTTTATTACTATTGTAGAAATAAAGAATTAGTATATAATTATATTTTTTTTGTAATGAAGGGTTGCAGAATTTTACTTTTCAACTAGATTTAAAAACTGAACAACCAAAAATCAAGCCTTTATAACAAGATTTTCGTAATCTGTATGTAGGGCCTACACATCGGCACTTTTCTTGACAGCAATGAAGAAAGAATGATTTTATTAACAATCTTCATGAATTCAGCGGAAATAAGTAATTTACTTCTTAGTAAGGTAGTCCTATGGCACAATAATGCGTTACTGATGTTACTTATATGCCCAATTTGCCGTTACTTAAACTTAAGAAATGAGGTTAAATTTCTCTAAAGCTTAAAAAGAAGGATTTTTTTAATTTTAAAACCTGTACTAAACAGAACTCAAGTTGGTGACAATTCTAAGCAACAGGGGCCGCAGTGACGTAGTGGCAAGGGTGCTTGCCTTCCATCAAGCCGAACCGGGCTGGATTCCCGTCGGGATCGCTCCCGGACTTTCGGACGTGGAAGTCGTGCCGCACGAAGTGGCTGTTTGGCGGGTTTTCTCGGGGATCTCCCTTTTCACCCGCCCTTTTAATCCAACGTAAGAATTTTTACTGTCGAAGATTCTTGTTGATACATATGATATCTCACGAGAATTGTTGTAATTTTAAGATGTAAAATATTGCTTTCAAGCATAAGGTGAGTTAATTTTGTGATCTGTTTGTTGGTAAAATAGGGTTTGATAAAGGTGATGATGACGGACGACAATATGGACGATGATGGTGATGCTGGTGATGTGGATGGAAATGCTGTTGATGTTAATGATTGTATGTAATTTTAACGGTGATGATTGTTATCGTGGATCTCAAGTCAGTGGTGTAACAGGCTTCCTCAAATGATTAAAAATAATACAGAACAAATTAAATTTAGCAGATACTTGGAAACATTAAAAATAACGTTTTTTACTGGAGCACATTTTGAGCTGCCATTTTAAGTAATGCCTTAATTAACTAGAAACCATTCGCTAATTTCAGAACTGTCGGAGAGAGATAATTTCAATTAAAAAAAAAGATTTGAGAACACACGCCAACAATTAAGCCTTCCCTGCATGTTTGGCGAGAAAGGTCTATTTTTTAAATGAAGGTTTCGAATATCTGCAAGGAAAATGGTGTTAGCGGAAAGAACACATTTGGGAGAAAGCAGGCCTACAGTGTTACAATAACAGCGGAAACGCTGCAAGGGAAGGAGTAAATTGTAAGGGTTGTTACAGAAGAACCATCAATAGGGGGAGGGGGGGTGATACCTGAGCTGAGAGCCTCAAGGCGAACAGAAAGCCAGACGAGACGCTGAAGGAAGCAGTGGGGAGGATTTTGTCGGAGAAAATGAAAGGAAAAAAGAACAATGGCATAGGAGGGGTGTTCATCGACGAAGTTGCTGGAATTTCCTTCATTTCCTGCGACAATGCCCGAAGTTGAGTCCTATACCGTCTATTCGGCAGGACGCAGAGGTGTCATGCTGGTACGACGCGATTTGGGGGATCGTTCGAAACGAAAGAAAAAGACGCCCAAGCTCGTCGAAGAACAACAGCTGGCATTGCGATGTCTGCAGTGGCGAAATGTAGGTCAGCCATATAATTGGATTGTTATAGTTTTTTTAACTCCTGTAGAAACAAAATTCCATAGTTTATTTTCAAATATGGCCGGAGAATTTTCTTAGTTATTACAATAGCAGTGTATGACGATTATTAAAGATTAATATAGCAGCACGGCATTAACTCCAGAATCTATATTTTATTTTCAACGGCGACTTGAAAAACACACTCATTGTCACAAATACGGCACGTTAGTATGAAGTATAAAAACTTTTTTTTTATATATATAAGGTATTACAGTCTTGTCGTAGCTTGTAAGAAGTTGGAAGTGTTGTCGTGTCGTTATCATAAAAACTTTGCGAATAAAAAGAAGGAGGTAGAGAGGACGGAAACAAAAAAGGATTCATAAACAGAGTGGCAACGAACTCTACCGACGAACTTCGTCAGTTGATTGTAAATATGCAGCGGGGCAGCGGTGGCGCAGTGCCCAGGGAGCTCGCCTCCCACCACGGCGATCCGGGTTCGATCCCCGGCGGGTTCACTCCCGGACCCTCGCATGTGGGAATCGTGCTGGACGATACCGCTCTTGCCGGCGGGCTTTCTCGGGGTACATCCGCTTCCCCCGCCCTTGCATTTCAGCGCCGCTCCATTCTACGGTCTCATTTCATGTCATGCCCGGGGATGACGGTCACCTACGGGTCCCAGCTGGAAAGACCGTCACTCGGAGGGTGTTGCCTTGCCCTGGGTGCACTCCTCACACGCCATTATTATTGAATCGTATAGCTGGAGAAGACGTCTATTGCTAGTAACACAGCCAGAATGAAAGATAATTATCTGAATTCATGGGAAATCCGTTGCTGAATGACGAAGTGCAAACATAATAGAGTGGGTGCCGATATATAGCCCCTTCAATAAAGAAGGAGGGGTTGGAACAGCATATGTGCATTAAACAATGTTGCCCTTCAGTATTTTTGGACTGTTCCGTGCGGATTAGTATTCTACCGTAAAGNAGCATATGTGCATTAAACAATGTTGCCCTTCAGTATTTTTGGACTGTTCCGTGCGGATTAGTATTCTACCGTAAAGTCCACCTTATGTTTTTGCCCTACTCGCCACATTTTTCGTGATATTATTGCGTAATATCATAACACTCCAAACGTTGCAATGCGGTGTTCAAATATTATTCATTCATGTTTCGATAACGGTGGTGTACACGATAAAAACACGAGTTGACCTTTTTGTTTACCGTGTACAGTATATCACTAATCCGCCGGGAACAGTGCAAAAATGTCGGAGACTGACATTTTTAATTAGACAAATGAAATTCCAACACATTCTTGTTTATTTGATGCGACACACTCATTTACTTTAAGTACACATCATTTGAGCCCAGGATATATCTCATCTACGCTGGCATGCAACGGTCCATTATGTGAAGGCGAGCTTCACCAGAAATATTATACACAATCAAATTATGTTTACAGTAAAGTGATTACTTTTTAAATCAACATATTAAAATATCGCTGTCAACAAGTACGCATATGCTGGAGAACAAAATGACATGCATGCTTCCAGTTAAGTTGGCATCCAACTAACAAAAAATAGTTCTAAGACTTGACGCTGTATTGAGGGTGTAATATTTAAATGTATGGTCACTGAAGTCAACGTTTGTTGTTTTATACATACAAGAACACTAATTTGCATAAGTAATCCACTCCCTTTCCTAAAAATTAGGTGGTTCCACATGATTGGCGTACGAATAAAGAGATCAGGTCCTTGAAAATGTTAATTTTAGATATGATAGAAGTATACAAATGAGAATGAAGGTAGATCCTATGCAGGGATTTCAGTTGACTACGAACAGTATATAAAGGCTGTTCACAGTTAAATTAGCATGTTTGAAATATTTTCTTACCATACAGTTTTGTTTTCATTTTGTATCCTTCCGCCTTGTGTAAAATTATCATTGTCAAGAGCCTGGTCACATGATTCATTCGTGGTACACGCAAGACCGCGGAACTTTTAGGAATATACGTATTGCTAATATCAAAATTCACACTCTTATGCATGTAAAAACACTAACTTCTTTAGCCAGTAATTTTCACATTACACTTGCAATACGACAAATATTAAAGACGCCGTATACCTGGAGCGGTTTTGGCGCGTTTGAGGTCGAGANCACATTACACTTGCAATACGACAAATATTAAAGACGCCGTATACCTGGAGCGGTTTTGGCGCGTTTGAGGTCGAGAAGCACGGAAGCGATAAGGGCGAAACTGCCACGCGCACCTACTATCCCATCGCTCCTACGCGCAAGGCTCTGAACTGTCGAGCTGCGATATCGTTGTGGTGCGTGTACCTGTGGGACTTCCAGCGGTGATTGCTGGTCCCTGTAAGAGTTTTACATGTTTCCGACCAGTATATTTTGGAATACAGTGCGGAGAATGAATTGTATATACGTGTTTTACGGGTTATTCCTTCTGTGTTATGAAATATTATTTATTTTTGCGATCCAGTATTAGTATCTAGAGGGCAAGTTTCGTCAGGCATGTTCCTATACCTGTTCTTTGAAATTTGTTTCCAAATTTCCCAAGTAATATTACTCGACGGTAGTGCAATATGTCATATTTGGTTCCATGTTATGGCAGTTCAGTTTTCGGTTGATGAATGTTAAATACTAAATTAAAATTTGTGGCTAACTAAGAAATCATTCCCAGTTGACTTGGCAGTAATCATGAAGAGCTGTAAGTTTTGTAAAATGCTTTTCTAATTTTCATAAAGTCGTTTATATTTCAGGACACTTTTTTTATGAACCCATGTCATTGCTGAGATACAGTCGGACACACTTTAAATATAAGAGGCACCCTGTGTAAATTTATAAGATAGGNAACCCATGTCATTGCTGAGATACAGTCGGACACACTTTAAATATAAGAGGCACCCTGTGTAAATTTATAAGATAGGGTAAATTGAACGGCTAATAGAGTTTTTAATACGTTTCTGCCTTTGTGCAAGCAGGAAATAACACACAGTGAAAATTAGATACAAAAATACTAAACAACTGGTAAATTGTAAACTTCCTGTAATAAAATATTTTCAATAATACCTCTGAAACTGAAATTATGTCACGGAATGGAAGCATGCGCCTTAAGATATATTTTTGATAATTCGCTTTCTTCTTTACTGCGAGCCAGTGTATTACATAATGTATTTATGGGCAGTGAATATTTTCAAAGGTTTCTTTCAGAAGTGCTCACCTCACCGTGAACAGCATTCGCCAATTCCTGCGTGCGCTTGTTTTTTTTTTTTTCAAACAGTGAGCGTGTTTCGTCGGACGAGCACTGGGACATCGCGCGGCGCGTCCACACAAATCCGACCTCGCTTCACTTATCGCTTCGGCGCCCGCGGAACATCGCAAAGCGAGGCGACGAGTCCCTACCCCCCCCTCTCTCACTCTCTCTCTCGATCGATCGACAGAAGTCCTGCTCTTCCCCTGGACCACCGGTCGACCAGGNGAACCATGTCATTGCTGAGATACAGTCGGACACACTTTAAATATAAGAGGCACCCTGTGTAAATTTATAAGATAGGATAAATTGAATGGCTAATAGAGTTTTTAATACGTTTCTGCCTTTGTGCAAGCAGGAAATAACACACAGTGAAAATTAGATACAAAAGTACTAAACAACTGGTAAATTGTAAACTTCCTGTAATAAAATATTTTCAATAATACCTCTGAAACTGAAATTATGCCACGGAATGGAAGCATGCGCCTTAAGATATATTTTTGAATATTCGCTTTCTTCTTTACTGCGAGCCAGTGTATTACATAATGTATTTATGGGCAGTGAATATTTTCAAAGGTTTCTTTCAGAAGTGCTCACCTCACCGTGAACAGCATTCGCCAATTCCTGCGTGAGCTTGTTTTTTTTTTTTTCAAACAGTGAGCGTGTTTCGTCGGATGAGCACTGGGACATCGCGCGGCGCGTCCACACAAATCCGACCTCGCTTCACTTATCGCTTCGGCGCCCGCGGAACATCGCAAAGCGAGGCGACGAGTCCCTACCCCCCCTCTCTCACTCTCTCTCTCGATCGATCGACAGAAGTCCTGCTCTTCCCCTGGACCACCGGTCGACCAGGTGGCGAGGGTCGCTCCGGCAAGAGTATCGATCCGGGTACACACCGACCCCTAACAATCACCGCACTTTCCGCGCGGGTCGCTGTCCTCTCTCCGCCTTCCGGCCGCTTTGCCGACCTTCCGGGACCAGCCGGCAAGCCAAGAAAACACGCACAGCGCACAAAAGCGCCCTGCGGTCTCTTGTCTCCCGCATACGTCATTACAGCAGCGCTCCTGGTATGCCACTCGCTAGACAGTACGGCCGTGCGACAGAAGAGTGTAGGATGTTCCCGGTACTTTGCAGAGCACTTTTGAAAGCCATGCTTAAGGTTGTTCCAGTGGTGTGAAAATCGGCACAGTGTCAAAATCTCATGAAACTGGAAGAGCGCTATCTGTATAGCAAAAATAGATCCCCGAAACAGTCCCGCGCGCTGTACATTAGCCAGCGCGTTAACGCGAGGGTTTCAGTGTGAGAGCCGCTGCTTTTCACACTGCCAAAGCTCAGAGCGGGCGTAGTTCAGGACTCATGAAAAGGCAAGTCCCTTCCCAACCCTCTGCACCATACCTATTCGTAGTTGCGGAGGTTTCCCACCGCATCTTAATTAAGGAGCCCTCCGAGTTACCCCAGCAAGCCCGGTACACATTATGTTCCCCTCCTCCCCCCAGCCAAACCAACCCACCGCAGGGGGTGGGGAGAGGGGGAGCAGCAGTAAAGCCGCTGCCTAGGTAAATAGCTCTACTTAAATTTCAAAATTTAGAAAAATTAGTTTAGGTTAATAACCTGGACAAGGATTTTAGGACACCGGGCAGGTTTTTAAAATAATAAAAATGGATTCTAGTGCCAAATAAAAATTCCTTGACTCAAAGAACGCGAGGTCTGGTTGGGTGTGGCCAAGTATAAAACGTTGGTGAGGGCGAAAATAATGGTCATGACCATCCCGTAGTTAAGAATTAGAAAGAGTATGCTTTAGCTAAACAATGCAAAGCAAGTGGTGTAAATAATTAGTTATTTAAGAAATCAGTCGGCGCGTTTACGAAATCTGAGATATCTGGACACGCACTCTTTACGTGTGCGGAGTGAACTACGGCGATTTATGAGTGGAAACAGCTGCCTTAGCCGAGAGTTGGATTTGGCGAGCTGAGTATGAATGTTTTGCCTCAATGACAGCCTCCTATCNGAAACAGCTGCCTTAGCCGAGAGTTGGATTTGGCGAGCTGAGTATGAATGTTTTGCCTCAATGACAGCCTCCTATCAATGATTACACCCAGGTACTTGACCTTGTTGCTGTATTGGATTTGCTTTCCACAGAACTGTAGTTTAGTGGGCGGGTTGTTTCGTCGGGTGCTGAATCTGATGGCTTCCGTCTTTGCTACATTAGCTTTGATGCGCCATTTCGCTAGCCAGCGCTCTATGTCGTCCAAGGCAGACNGATGGCTTCCGTCTTTGCTACATTAGCTTTGATGCGCCATTTCGCTAGCCAGCGCTCTATGTCGTCCAAGGCAGACTGCACGTGGCTTACGGCCCGATATCTGTTCATCGACGATGCGAAAACTATAGTGTCGTCGGCATAACAGCCGATATGAGCCTCTCTGGCTCGTGGTATGTCGTTTATGTATTAATAGAACAGGACCGGACCTANTCGGCATAACAGCCGATATGAGCCTCTCTGGCTCGTGGTATGTCGTTTATGTATTAATAGAACAGGACCGGACCTATTATGCTGCCCTGGGGAACTCCTGCTGTTACCTGGCAGACCATGGATTTTTCGCCACCGAGACTGACATGAAATGTGCATGATTATAGGTGGGATGAAATAAAGTGGATGAGGTAGGGGAGGAAGTGATATTCATGAAGCTTGTACAGCCGGCCAGGATGATAGACCCTGTCGAACGCCTTCTCTATGTCCAGAAGCGCGACGACAGTGTGATGTCGGTATTCAAGGGACTTCGTGCTTTCCAGAGTGAGCCGGGTGAGCTGGTAAACTGTAGAGTGCCCACACCGGAACCCAAACTGTTCGTCACGGAGTATGTGGTAGGATTAAATGTGTGCTAGCGCCCTGCCATTCACCACTCTCTCCAGTAGTTTGGAGAGAGTGGAGAGCAGACTAATGGGGCGATAGCTGGTGTGTAGTGAGGGTAAAAATCACCATCCTGGCCTGCTTCCATCTGTCGGGGAGTTGATGATGTTGGAGTTGAGTGAGTATTACTGTTTAAAATGCAAATTAATTCGTATGGGACGTGTTAAATGAGTGTGTATTGGATTTTATCTTCTCCTGTTGCGGTGTTGCGGCGAGTGTATTTCATGGCTGTCATCAGTTCGGCGGCAGTTATATCCATGGTTTCCTCGGGGTTTTCCCCTCCAAATATGTCTGCCAGGATTTTCTGTCACGTTCTTTCATGTTCTCCGTCTCCATTGCCCTCATTAGGGCGAAATGTTTCCTCAAGGGCCCTCGCTAGCACATTCGCCTTATCAGCCGGCGTGTAGGCAACCTCCGTCGCAATGGCATGCGTGAGTGGCGGGACAGTGGAGTAGCTCCCCGTTAGGCGCCGAGTCATCATCCACAGGCAGTTGTCAGCGTTTTTAGAGCAGTTACAGAGTTGACCCACTACTGAGCTCTAAAATCACTGACCAGCGCCTCCGCTGTGTTTTGCGTCTCTTGGTATTGTTCTCTGTGGTACAGGTCCTGGGTTCGCTGCCACGGCCTTTTGTGTCTCTTTCGTAGTGTTATGGCCTGTTTAATGTAAGGTGGGAATTGTGTATTTGTGATTCTTGGCGTGACTGCTGGGACGTGTTTTTTGACTGTGGAGATAATAGCTTGTTCTATGGAAGTGGCGGTGTATTCGATGTGTTCCGGCGTGTGTATTGTTTCTGTTGTGTATTGTAGTATGTCTGCTTTCTGGGCTAGTGTGTTTCTTGGTAGACATCCCAGTCGGCTTTTTTATAGTTAAATTTGTGTGTGTGTAGTGCAAGTTCGGGGCGAGATGTATGGTGAATGTCCATGAATACTGGTGTGTGGTCGGTGGAAAGGGCTGACTGTTTGTAGTCTGTACTGAAAATTATTGCCCTTGTTCAGGATAATATCCAGTACATCTGGTGTGTCATGTGGGTTGTCTGGGATGAAGTTTTGTGCGTTTAGTGCATCTATAATATAGGTGTGGGCGCTGGCGTGTCTGTGCAGTATTCTGCCATGTGTATTGGCTCTTCTNCGTTTAGTGCATCTATAATATAGGTGTGGGCGCTGGCGTGTCTGTGCAGTATTCTGCCATGTGTATTGGCTCTTCTGGAGTGACAGTCGGGATGTTTGGCGTTTAAGCCGCCTGCTACTAGCACTCGTGGAGATACTTGCAATAGTATGTCTATTTCGCCTGTTTCTGGTGGTGAAGAAGAAGGGATGTATGTGGCTTTGATTGTAACTGGGTGATTGTGTAGAAAAATACCTATGGCTATGGCTTCTGTGTGTTTTAGCTGAGGCAGCGGGTGGATATCATGGCTTATGAATCGATGAATGATATTACCAACTCCCCCTCCTTGTATATTTCTGTCTTGTCTGTGAATATTGTAAACTGGTATTGTGTGTTTTTTGTTTGGGTGAAAGTGTGTTTCTGTGATGATGGCTATGTTGGTGTGTGTGTTGTGCNAACTGGTATTGTGTGTTTTTTGTTTGGGTGAAAGTGTGTTTCTGTGATGATGGCTATGTTGGTGTGTGTGTTGTGCATGTAGGCAGACAACTCATGTTTTTTGTAATTAGGCCCCTGGCATTCCAGATGAGTATGCGTGGTGTTTGTGTGTTTTTTTTTTGCGCTGCCATTATTGTGTGTTTGTGTTTTCCTTGGCGTGATGCAGCAGCAGTAGTGTTTTTTGCAGGNAACTGGTATTGTGTGTTTTTTGTTTGGGTGAAAGTGTGTTTCTGTGATGATGGCTATGTTGGTGTGTGTGTTGTGCGTGCAGGCAGACAACTCATTTTTTTTGTAATTAGGCCCCTGGCATTCCAGATGAGTATGCGTGGTGTTTGTGTGTTTGTTTTTTTTGCGCTGCCATTATTGTGTGTTTGTGTTTTCCTTGGCGTGATGCAGCAGCAGTAGTGTTTTTTGCAGGNGTTTTTTTTGCGCTGCCATTATTGTGTGTTTGTGTTTTCCTTGGCGTGATGCAGCAGCAGTAGTGTTTTTTGCAGGAATAAATTTGTGGCTAAGAACTGTTGTTGGATTGTCTGTGTCTGGTCTGCCCTTTGTGTTATCTGGTGTATGACAAGTTCATTAAACCTTATGGTATCTGAGTTCGTGTTGCAAGGTATCTTCTGCATTATCGCATGGCACGACTGGAATGNAGTTCATTAAACCTTATGGTATCTGAGTTCGTGTTGCAAGGTATCTTCTGCATTATCGCATGGCACGACTGGAATGCTATTAGTTCCTGCGCTTTGCTTATAGGCAGGGGACCCTGGCGTGCTTGTGCAGAGGGCTGAGTATGTTGAGTGCGAATCTGGTGTGTTTTTGTAGGCTCGGTTAGTTTTGTGGGCATGTGTGGCTGAATGCGAGTGTGGGCTAGCTCTTGTTGAAGTGGAGGTTTGAATTTACTGTTACACAATATTTGTGTTTCTATTGATTCTATTGTGGGGCGTCTATGATGCTATGCTGGTGTGTGTTTGCATAGGTGGTTTATCTTGTTGTTTTATTACTTGTGAATACAGCTTTTTTTCCATATTGGGTTGCTTTGTTGAGCCGGCTCATGTTTGTGTATTCATCTGTTTCTCTCTTTGTTGCGGTGTGTTTGTCTTGTGTATGTTGTTTGTTGCATTTAGCTGTGTTTGCAGTTGTTCTCCTGTGTTTGTCTGGTGTGTGTTGGGCTGTGGCTCAGGTTGGGATCTTGCCCAGCGCAGATTCACTGGGCACTGGGTGTAGGCCACCGAGTGCTCTTGCCCACAAAGTACACAGGTGGGCTTGCCGCGTGTGCAGTCGCGGCGGGGATGATTTCCCCCGCAGTGCACACAGCACTCTGCGCACTCACACTGGTAGCTCGTGTGGACTGCCGTGATGCTAGCGCGAACTGGTTTGGTTAAAACTGCCCGATTGTTGTCTCGGACCGATCAGAGAATTTTCGGCTGGCCACGGGTTCTAATGTGTTGTTTTTTTACATTTTAAAACTTTTTAGGTTGGTAAACGTGGCATTTTAGGACGTTTTAATTGTGTTTTATGTCCGGGAGGTATTTAACAAATTTTATAATTACTAGATTACAGTGGGCTTCAATTTTATCGTAATATTGTTTATTTTGCGAGACGATTTTGTTGCCAATTGAAGGTATTTTTAAAGTTTAGTGCATAACTAAAATACGTGTGTAACGATGAGCGTTTCTTAGTACGCTTAAGAATTTATTTTGTACTGTTCGCATTGATTGAATTAATGCCTTGGCGGCATTTCCCCAGATTTAATTCCCATTCATTAAGGACGATCTCACTAAGGAAGTGTATATTAAAAGTTTGAGTCGCAGGAAGAGTCTGGGTTATTTTAATAGTGGGCATAGTTGTGGTAGTTTTCCCAGTGCTAGTTTACGTGTTTCTTTTATTTGCGCATGCCAACTTAATTTTTCACGTATTATTAGGCCAAGGCATTTAGAATGTGTGGAATGGGATATTACTGCCTTGTTGTATTTAAGTGCTTTTAAGTGTTTTGGTTTCCTTCTCCGTGTTATGAATAGATAAGTGTGAGAGAAGTAACCGGAAGGGAGGGTCATGTCGCCCGGCGTTCTGAAGATGCCTTCCTACAAAATCGATCGTGCTGTAACCTAGCGGCAGCATGCGAACTCCAATGCCGCTAGCTGTGGAGAGACCTGGCCCTGCTGCTAGAGGCTGAGTTTCAAGTAGACGGCACGGCTGCAAACATTACTCTGGTTAAGCCAGCGCCACACAATGAAAGATGCCAGCTCCCTCTCTACTGGTATTTTCACTACCTACTAATAAAGAGAATGGTTTCCACCCATCTGTCGCCTGTAGCATTTTACTATAATGCATGCAACAATTTTTTAATTATTTCCTTTCGAAAGGGTTTTTACTGTGCTTATGCCGGTTTTTCCCTTTCTCTTCTTAGTATAGTAGTTTAGTTAAAAGTACACGTAGGGAGGTTTTCATGACCAAAATCTGCCTATAGCAGCCCAATCCCTTTCTGCCACGATGCATGTCTCCTTGCATGATTTCCTTCCCTTGTAGGCGTATGGGGCTTAGCCCTGAGACGCACTTAACTCCCATCCCTACCGCGGGCTCACATATAACACTTTGTTTTGGAGTAGGTTAAAAAAAAACAAAAAAAAAAAAAAGACACGACGAGAGGAAATGCGGGAATATCCTATAAACTTAACTCGCCATTTCTCGGAAGTACTCTTTCAAATAGTTTCATAATTTGAGGGCTTGCGTACTGATTCATCCACGCCATCACTGATGGGTTATTTTTAATAAATCACATAAGACTATCTGTGTATATATATATATATTTATCAGACGTCTGCATACAATTTTTTCTTTAAGATATAGATGGGTGGTAAAAGTATATGGCCTGTAGAGGATGACTGAAATTTTACGTAAAAATTGCCGAATTGCTGTTTGTGGGCTAGTATTCCCGTAACGGGAAGTCGCCTGGAAGTATAGCATGAGGCTAGTTTAAAAAACACATCAAACTGACTTTTTCTTAAAAATTTTAACACACTACAACAATTATATGATGGCTTTCTGCACTCACGTTAATCACAACAATATGACACGGGTTCGGGTCTGCCTGAGGTTATTATTTTTCAACATTTCGCTACAACTAGTTAGATATAACCACTTAATAATGCTGTCAAATTAAATTTTAAACAGACTTCTTGGCAGCATCTTAGTAGTGTATAAAGTAAAGAAAATATCCATATCATCAATGACTGAGATCAATTTTTTAAAAGCAGCCAACCGAAATCTACTTTAATTTTCTTCTAAAAATGATACACGTATATAGTATAGTCTCTAAATACGAAAAAAAAAACCCAAACATGTTATAATCCTATATGATTTGCTTACTACAGGGAGAGGGGAAATTATAAGATATTTAGAGCAGTGAACAGTATGGAACGATAATCCATTGCTATATTACAAAAAACTCAGCAAAGTAAATAATAATGCTGGAAACTATAAAGACGTTAAGTAATAATCGGAGTAATACACAATATAAATTAATTTATATATACATAACAAAAAAAAAATTACAGTAACTTAATTTATTTGCAAATTTATAAAATTCAAACTAGATATATATAGATATATATATACATACATATATATATACATTACAAAATGTACATTAATGTAGTGCAAAACTGTGTTTATCATCAAAACAAACATAACACTGTAAGTTTAGAACCCCGAAAATACAAATACTACCAATTTCATTTTCCAAAATCTTGATTGTGTAAACACTCACAGAATGAATCTGACAAAGTCGCCCACATTACATTAAGTTATTTAAGTATGTGTGTGTATATATATATATATATATATATATATATATATATATATAGACAGTAGAGGTGATTGTACCAAGGAGGTTCTATACAGTACAGTACACATGTGGAGAGCGCTGCTGCTATGCTGCGTGTAGTTCCGGCGGAAGCCAGGGAACGGAGCTTATTCCCTGACTTAGTACTGGAAGAATAGCCGGTGAGAGGAAAATGTAGCTCCAAGTGCACGAAAAACCTCTAAACTTATCACGTCCTTTCTCAGAAACCGCTCGTTCAAACTGTTTCATATTTTGGGGATTGACTCACAGTTTCTTCCTTGCCGTCACTCACTGGCTACCTTTTGAAATCATGTAAGACAATTTAAGAAAAAATAGTTACTAAACGTTTGCACAAAATTCCGGGAAAGTTGCAGCGTAAAAAGTAAGATGCATAAAATGTTTTGTCTGAAGAGGTAGCTGGGGAATAAAAGTGTACGAAGTAGTTAGAAATAGGGGGTTCAGAAACACGGCGTCTGGCGTCCGGATGCGGATCCAATTTTCCAAAATTTTCAACGTCATTTCTTACCCTTTTTTCCCCTCGAAATTTCCGTTTTTCCATCAAAACAGGCAAAATATGGCAGAATATCCCTAAAAATGTCCCGAATTTGCCTCAAAATTTCCCAAAATTATCTCTAAAATGTTAAAAAAAAAATGTTTTGCACAATTTCCGCCGAAGAACCCACAATGTGGCTCAGTGACCCAGTTTTAGGGACTGAGGGCTCAGTGGATTGAGGGCTCATCCTAAAATGCTGTGCGAGGATCTCGTCTCTGATCGGCTACGCGAGACTCTCGAAAGGATCTCGTCTCTGATTGGCTACGCGTGGCTCTCGAAAGGGTCTCGTCTTTGACAAGTCAGTACCATTCATATTAGCTGAATAATGTTCGTGTTCATTGTCCCCTGCCATGCAACTTCTCACATCGTATAAGCATAGCTGCCTCTAAGTTCCGAATCGTTTAAGATATACATCACCTACGACAACGAAAAAAAATATCACAGAATCATTAAAGCCCTACAAGCATATTTGCTCGTAATTTCCAACCTGTTTAAGATACATACGTCAAAGTCATAACATAAGTATCATTCCTGACACCGAAAATTATCACATAGTCATTTATTTCCTATAAGCATAGTTGGCCGTAATTTTCGAACCGTTTAAGATACAGACATCAAATTCATAACATGAAATCGTCCCCGACAACGAAAATCATCACAGTCATTTATGTTCTATAAGCATAGTTGTCCGTAATTTCCGACTGGTTTAANCCGACAACGAAAATCATCACAGTCATTTATGTTCTATAAGCATAGTTGTCCGTAATTTCCGACTGGTTTAAGATACAATCGCCAAATTCATAACATAGACATCACTGCCGACATCTCAAAATGGCCACTGACTGGCTACGCGAGGCCCTCGTGACGTAGAATATTCCGGCGACCCATGCAAACAAAACTTGATGGAGTCTAGAATATTACATCAAAAGGAAAAATGCTCCATATTCATTACTAGATATTCCGAACATTTATATTTTTTCTCTGTTGTTTTTGTATTCGTATTAATAATAAAGTTAAACATAGTAATTAATAAATAAATATAAGGTCCCCGACTGTCGGCGGCAGACATTATGTCAGTCAGTACCGACGACGGTGGTGAGTTATATTTTCCCCTTCCAGTCCCTGCCACGACGTGCCCGACTGTTGGCGGTGGCCATTTTGTCAGTCAGTACCGACAGTAATATTTGTTCCCTGTCAGCCACTGACACGACGTTCCCTCGACACACACACAGCACTTACCTACACCTCGCAGCAGCGTTGCCCTTACGCACAGAATTAGGCCGTAACCAGGCAACAATCGTATATAAAGCAAAAACTAGCATACCACCCAAAAAAAAAAAAAAAGGTTTAGTATTAATACGAATGTCATTGTTATCGTAAATATTAAACAATATCACAACCTCCAACACGAACAGATGACCACACACATACACTCGAAGCGTAACTGGAGAACCATCCGAGAGCGAGCAGACAGCGCCCGGAGGAGACTGAGAGGCAACTTTCTTCTGGACCGCTGGCCGGCGATCGGATACAGAAACAACAACCTTCTCGGACAGTGGCCGGAGGCTGCAGCAGTATGCTGTATCTCTCTCTCTCGAGCAACTCCCCGCGAGCGCTGTCCCACGCCTGCCTGCCATGACCTGGAAACACTGCCCGCGTAGGAAGTAGCAGACACTCGAAGGCTTTCACCGACCCAGCTACGTGCGAGCCCCGAACAGACGGAAATCAAGAGTATATAACACTTACACGATGCATGTAGCAATAATGATAACAATGTACACACAATTCAATGTCTAAGAATAAAGTTTATTTACTCTTTTAAAAAATTATAGTAAATTACAGCACATACAATTACATACACAACCCGTGCAGAAAAATTACACATAATTAAGTGCAGATTTGAGGACCCAAATGTTATGGCGAGGATGAAAGTCCGCCCACTTAACGAATAGGCGATTACCCTTGCGATGTAACACATTCTCGACCAAATCGATGTCAGAAAACCATGTTACCATAATCTCTTGTTCATAAAATCCTCCCTTTGGGATTCTCACCATTCAGATCGATGAGTTCATTTGTCCTTGGTTCGTAATGGCGAATCTTGCCAACGCGATTAACCTCCACAGACCAATTCAGCGCATAAGATTTCGCAAAAGTAGATTTTATAAGCATAGTTAGTCATAATTCCCAAGGAATTTGGCAGCTATAGCTACCAAATTCTTATAATATGCACCACCCCCGATATCGATGAGGTTGGTAGGTTCAATTATACCCAAAGCACTCTTATAAGCATAGTTGGCTGCCATTTTAAAACTGTTAACGCTATAGTCATAAAATTCATAACATAGAAAACACCCCCAACTTCCAAAAGGTTTGCAGGGTCAATTAGGCCTTAAACCCTTCTTATAAGCATAGTTGGCTGTCATTTCCGAATGATTTAAGATACAGATACCAAATTCGCATAATATACATCACCCCCGATGTAAATAAGGACGTTAAGGCCAAATTTGCCCTAAGTTCTCTTATAAGCAAAATTTAATTCGCTGTAATTTACGACCCATTGAAGTTATAGTCATCAATTTCATATCGTAGGCAACAATCCCGACTACGAACAAGGCCGCAGGGTCAAGCATACCCTAAGCACACTTAAAGCATAGTTAGTCATAATTTCCGAATTGTTCAAGCTATAGCCGCCAAATTCATATCATCTGCATCGTCCCCAATGTCGATGATGATAGTAGGGTCAATTATGCCTTAAGCACTTTTATAAGCATAGTTCGATGTCATTTCCCATCTGTCTAAGATACAGCCACCAAATTCAAATCATAGACATAATCCCCAATGACGAACAGGAACGCAGGGCCAATTAATCCCTAACCCATCTTATAAGCATAGTTTACTGCACCACCAGTACTTCACATCACAGTCGTCGGCAGTTAACGACGTCTGTTCGTAAGTAACACCCCAGATATCTCATTACAGAATGTAAAATATATTAGTTCTTCCTTAAAAAAGCATCAAAAGTTAAACCACACACTACCACATTCATCGATATCGGGGGTTATGCATATGATAGGAATTTGGCAGCTATAGCTGCCACATTCCTTAGAAATTATGACTAGCTATGCTTATAAAAGGGCTTAAGGCATATTTGAGCCAATCACCCTCATCAACATCAGGGACGATATCTATTATATAAATTTGATGTCCATGTCTTCAGAGGATCGTAAATAATGGTTAGCTATGCTTATAAGATGTGTTAAGACATAATTGAACCTGCGGTCCTTTTCGTCGTTGCAGTTATTCTGTTGTAATATAATATACAATGCAATATTAAACGTTTGTTATATTTTTAAGATGGCAACACTGTAAACAAATGATTANGTTGTAATATAATATACAATGCAATATTAAACGTTTGTTATATTTTTAAGATGGCAACACTGTAAACAAATGATTACCTATCAAGCTACCGTTGGAGTGTCATGGTTATATGTGCCTTGTTGAAATTATATTGTTCTTTCTTAAAACTAATAAATAGTTTATTCAAGTGATCCGGAGTATTTCTTTATAAAACCTACAGGTTATGGACCCAGACACCTAATCGTGTATGGTTGAAGTAAAATAGTGCACATAAATACTGCAACAACAGTTGTTTAATATCGTCGACGTAAAAAGTGTCGTTTGAGGTTAGTACGACCAAGCGGCGGCGTGGCGAGAAGAAAAAACTTGTTCAGAACGGACAAGGAAGGAAGGTTTTGCAGGAAGGAATGAAGAGCAAGATGGATGGCATGGCACATCAAAGTACAGTTATTAAACTAGAAGGCGCCAAGAACTGGAACATCTGGAAATTCCAAACGTCAGTTTTACTGCGAGGTCAAGGTTTATATGATGTGGTCGAAGGTCGCACCTTGAAGCCAGA
>NQII01008599.1:6086-73139 GCA_002778355.1 Clitarchus hookeri | reverse complement strand
AAAACTGTTGATAAATTTTCCAAAATAAAGCTCAACAAAATTTATAAATTTGAGATGTGCACGTCTTTCCGATTAGTGTTAATTCAAACATGTTTTTATTATGTATTAATTAAAGTTTGCAAGATGAACGTAATTACTTTGAAGCATTAATGTAATGCTGCACATCTGCAGAAGTAATTTAATTTAGTTGTCCACAAAGTCAACAGTGTCAAATGGTGCGTAATCTGCTGCAGTTACCAAAGCAGNCAAAACTGTTGATAAATTTTCCAAAATAAAGCTCAACAAAATTTATAAATTTGAGATGTGCACGTCTTTCCGATTAATGTTAATTCAAACATGTTTTTATTTTGTATTAATTAAAGTTTGCAAGATGAACGTAATTACTTTGAAGCATTAATGTAATGCTGCACGTCTGCGNTTAATTAAAGTTTGCAAGATGAACGTAATTACTTTGAAGCATTAATGTAATGCTGCACATCTGCAGAAGTAATTTAATTTAGTTGTCCACAAAGTCAACAGTGTCAAATGGTGCGTAATCTGCTGCAGTTACCAAAGCAGGCGTCTTCAGCTTGAGCCCCGTTGCCGCCGTCTGTTAAAGTGAAGTTGAGGAGAGTCCGTGTGACATATGCCGTGCATTGAAATGTACGAAAGTCTACGTTGCCAAGTGTGTGTAAATCTGACACCTTCAGTACGGTTGCCACACACACAGAATAAAAGACATTTCATAAAAAAAAAAGGAAGACAATGTGTTTACCTTAATGATGATGAAAAATAGTTTAATTAAATCATTTGTATTCCCAATTAACTATTTAGAAAAGTTAAATCTATAACGTAATGTTCTCATTATCATATAACATTCAATGTGAAGGCCAAGTACCAGGGAAATTAAATTGTATACTGACAGTTGTTTCATACAACAAAAAGCATTAATACACACTGCAGTACGAAAAGTAAATCTAAATGAGAAAATCATGAACATAATTTACATTGTTTATTAAAGAACGTAAATACTTGCGACGTGATCAGCTACAACAATACCGCTACAACAATACAGCTACAACAATACAGCTACAACAAGTTTTGTTGTGCAAAGCTAGTATTGTTGCAATAATTAGTAGAAAAGTAACTGCTTTTATTGGATCAGAAACGTTGGACATTTACGGTCATCCTGCTGAATGCAAAAAAAAAAATGCTTAAACAGGAGGATATCGCCTTTTACCGGTCGTAAAACTAACTTTCAGTCAGGGTGTACAGAAGGGATATCAAACCCAAATTGGTGCGAGGGCCATAAAATGTAATGAGTGAACAATGAACTGACTAATGAAAGAAAAAAAAAGTTTGGATTCAGATTGCTAAAATATTGTAAAATACCATTCTATTTTAATCTTGCTGAAAGTTGTACAACAATAATACATGCGATGTAAACAAATGCAAGAGCTGGCATTATACAGCCTCGGCATAAATTACTACTGGACGTGCGGCTTCTCTTCTTGGCTACCAAATGCAAGAGCTGGCATTATACAGCCTCGGCATAAATTACTACTGGACGTGCGGCTTCTCTTCTTGGCTACCAAATGCAAGAGCTGGCATTATACAGCCTNAGACTGTGTGTGTGGATGGTGAGAATGGTGTTGGAGACTGTGTGTGTGTGTGATTTCAGTGTGTTGTGTGTTTTTAATTAACCAGTTGCATCATTTAATAATATTGAAGACTAATGTATAAATTGTGATGTTTACAATGAACAAAGAATTTTCTTTAAAGAAAAACGTGGCCTGTTAGTGGCTTGGCTCTCTTAGATGTGTGTGTTGGATGTCATCTTTGTTTGTGCACTGCAGAGGCACTGGAGAACTGTCCGTTGCCGTACTTATACATTTGATACATTGTACATGTGAAGCATTGTCCTATTTTTTCCACAAAGAATATTTTTGCAAGAGCGCAAATTATTATGATGCATGTTGCGGTACTTGGCGTTGGTTAGTCACTTAACCAGTGTTAGATCGAAAACTTTTGTCTGACCAAGGAATAAGCACAGTAGACCCCCGATTGTGCGACAGTTTATGGTACCCAAGACACCTATCACAAAATGGTAAGGAACAGATTTTAACATTTAAAAAATGCTTATAGTGTGCATCACTTGAAATTTGTGTTTANAACAGATTTTAACATTTAAAAAATGCTTATAGTGTGCATCACTTGAAATTTGTGTTTAATCATCTTTGGCAGAAAACAAACATGTTTTTAAATTAAAAATTGATTTTATTTAATGGGCAGATATATTTCTAAGAAATAATACACAAGCAGCATATCTTATCTCCTCGTCACCAAAAATTTTAAAAACAAAGTGGTGCAATTTTATTAAGCATTACAAGTTCCTGTTTAATCGTACCTGGCATAAAACTTAACATGAATTTCAAACAAAATATCAATGTAATTCAATAGTCAAAAACACCTTCCAAATAAGATAATGATAAAGATGTGTACTTGACCTCACCCTGTCGTCAAAAATGTTTGAATGTTGTGCAGCGCTCGAGTTTCACAAAGTGCAAAGTCTACTTCCAGTGGCCTTTGTGGGAAAAATCAGAGGATTTGTTATTGAAATATTAATTTACTTCGATAGAAACACATCATCTGAATAAACTGATCCAAGAATCGAGCCTGAATATCGCGTAACTCACGACAAGCACCAAGTGGAATATTAGGGGGGAAAAATCAGACGGTTTTGAATTATAGTCGGTAAAGAAACAAATCTTAATGACTGAATGTATTTGCATTTGTCTCAGTAATATCATGATTTTTAAATAAAATGAAATGCATATCAATCACAAGGTAGACACCTGACAAAACAGTTTTGCATGCACAGTCTCCAGTAAGTTGTGAAGCAAATGTACACGGAACCTCCAGCTTGGAGAGAGAAGCTCTGACTGTCCTGAGATGACCCCAGAACCAACTAACTGTGACTTAGTTTCCTCCACTTACATGGACGATAGTGGAAGATGTGAAGGTTTTGAAATTAACTCGGACACAGTTTTTTAATGTTTTATATTAGTTTTATTGGAAGACGATGCTCGCACACGTATTCAGTATTTATCACAGTAGATGATGACAGTATTGTGTACGAAGCACTGTTATTGGCCGAAAAGGCAAGATGGCCGACCAATAGAAATAGGCTTTGCAAGTTTAGTTGTGGTAATTCAAATTTACTCTCCAACAGAAGATGGTTGTCTAGCAACAAACTTGTCCTCCCTCTCATGACAGCCTGGGTGGGGATAGACAACCTTGTAAAATCACAACCCTTATAATCCATGCTTGTAAAATTATGGTGGGGGGGGGGGACAATACTGTTGGCATACATGTGGTATTTCGTATATTGCTACACACTGATAGGGTATGTGACAGTGGAGAGAGAAGTGCTCGAGTCAAAGTTCGTTTTGCTACATTTTATTTTATTATATTGGCAGATAGTGAGTGGCCTGCAAATTAATGGTTGTAAACAAACCCCTATATCTTATTGCTGCGTGCTAAGAAAATTTTTTTAAAAATAAACTGTAATTGCAATTTCTTAAATTTTTGCCTGCAGGTTTTTTCTTAAATTGTGATTTTTTTTTTAATCTGTACCTGAGAATGTCTTAAAATTGCTACTGTTGTTGAACCAGGGGTCAAAAAATAGAGAGTTAACTGTAGATATTGAACTGCAGTTGGCAGTGGGTTGTGGAAAGTAGGTTCTGTTCTTCTCGTGTCATAAAACTTACAGCAAGGTGACGCGAGGCAAGAGGACCAAGGCATAGTTGAGAGCAGTTTAGAATACATAATGGGTAGAGAGAAGAAGCCAAGGCAGTGTCTCAATTGGCCCAGAGAGCGCTCTCGTGCTTTTGCAATCACGTCATTATGACATCATAGAGAATTTATTTTGTGCTCTTGAGACCATGTCACGACGTCGGAGAGATATTGTTCTCCAGTCGTCTCAATTTGTCAGAACGTGAAAGAGCGAGAGCACAAAGTTGTATATTCGCTGGCGTGCTCTCGCACTCTCTGACCATGCACCATATTTGTTTACATTGTTTGAATAAGATCATGGTAGCTTTCCAGCCCAAAACCACATCACATTTTATCTGCAGGTGAATAATTTCAACTAAATAACTTGCACAACATGTATTTATAAAAATATAAATAAGGATTTCTGACAGTCTTGTATTTTGTAATTTTTGTCACTGCTCCAACATGATGGTAATAAATAAAATAAAAATATATTGTATTTTATGCGTTAACAATTATTCCAATAGTGTTATAAATTATTAGAAAATATTTTTGAGCATAACTAAATTACTTCATGATTTTAGCTTAAATTAATTTGCACCTTTTTGGCATAAACTGTCTGTGTGATGATTGAGAGAAATCAATTTCACAGAGTGACGTGACAGAGCACAAAGTGTACTCTCGCCTCGTTGTTCGGAAGAGTGCTCTTTAACTTGAGACATGGCCTTGGTAAGTTTTCTTTACTCAAATGCTATGCACTGAATGGGGGTATGTGTGGGATACGCATCCCCTTCTGGCCCGTATTTATCTTGCAGCTGGTCCACCCCTGTCCTGTTAGTTCATTCTCCACATCAGGGTACCGACACAATAGCTGTGATGGTGTTTGTGGAACACAATCATAACTATTGTGTTCAGCAGGTAGGTAGTCTCGTAGCGAGTGAATGAAGCATCTACAGACCTTTTGTCTTCCTCTATAGATGCGAGGAATGTGTCCCTGAAGTTTTGATCTTAATGTCCAGTACATTCTGTATACCTGGCAAACATCGACTCATCTGTGGCTAAGTGCTGGACCAATGAACAGTGGCTCTGCCGTAGATATAATTACCGGGGAGCTGCTTAGGCACTCAGAAGAAAGTTATACCCATTATCCTATGTTTAGTTTTTTCTCTACAACCGGAAGTAACGTAGTGTTTTTTATAAAGTCAGCCATTTTATTAGTGTATGTATGGATTAGCCCAAGGGGGGAGGGGGTGCAGTCTCACCCCTTAAGCAGTTTCCACAAAGTAATCAATTATTTCTTACTTATCTTACGTTGTGCCAAAACTGTTGATAAATTTTCCAAAATAAAGCTCAACAAAATTTATAAATTTGAGATGTGCACGTCTTTCCGATTAATGTTAATTCAAACATGTTTTTATTTTGTATTAATTAAAGTTTGCAAGATGAACGTAATTACTTTGAAGCATTAATGTAATGCTGCACGTCTGCGGAAGTAATTTAATTTAGTTGTCCACAAAGTCAACAGTGTCAAATGGTGCGTAATCTGCTGCAGTTACCAAAGCAGGCGTCTTCAGCTTGAGCCCCGTTGCCGCCCGTCTGTTAAAGTGGAGTTGAGGAGAGTCCGTGTGACATATGCCGTGCATTGAAATGTACGAAAGTCTACGTTGGCAAGTGTGTGTAAATCTGACACCTTCAGTACGGTTGCCACACACACAGAATAAAAGACATTTCATAAAAAAAAAGGAAGACAATGTGTTTACCTTAATGATGATGAAAAATAGTTTAATTAAATCATTTGTATTTCCAATTAACTATTTAGAAAAGTTAAATCTATAACGTAATGTTCTCATTATCATATAACATTCAATGTGAAGGCCAAGTACCAGGGAAATTAAATTGTATACTGACAGTTGTTTGATACAACAAAAAGCATTAATACACACTGCAGTACGAAAAGTAAATCTAAATGAGAAAATCATGAACATAATTTACATTGTTTATTAAAGAACGTAAATACTTGTGACATGATCAGCTACAACAATACAGCTACAACAATACAGCTACAACAAGTTTTATTGTGCAAAGCTAGTATTGTTGCAATAATTAGTAGAAAAGTAACTTCTTTAAAAAATCTTGCTGAATGCAAAAAAAAAAAAAATGCTTAAACAGGAGGATATCGCCTTTTACCAGTCGTAAAACTAACTTTCAGTCAGGGTGTACAGAAGGGATGTCAAACCCAAATTGGTGCGAGGGCCATAAAATGTAATGAGTGAACAATGAACTGACTAATGAAAGAAAAAAAAAAGTTTGGATTCAGATTGCTAAAATATTAATCTTGCTGAAAGTTGTACGACAATAATGTAAACAAATGCAAGAGCTGGCATTATACAGCCTCGGCACAAATTACTACTGGACGTGTGGCTTCTCTTCTTGGCTACCAAATGCTCAACATCTTGTGGATTATCTTGGCTTGAAGGAACTCTCGGCGTACTTCTTAAATGTCCTTCTGAGATCTGACTCATCAGTTTGGATTTGTTCAACTTTAGATGGAAGAAAAGCTGGTTCAGAAGTATGAATTTTTAAAAATTCCTCTGAGCGGCCGTTTCATTTCCTGTTGTACGTGTGAGACCTCACGATAGCTGCGCGGGACATTAGCCGCTTCCGCTTGTTTCCCTCCGACAAGCTGGAGCCGCGAGTTTCACATCACGTTCTGAATAAAACATTTGTGTTTTTGGGTGTTGGAAGTAAGTTTATACGTACAGTGCACAAATAAGATGAGTTGGCTTCCCTGTAGCATTTTCTTCCAGGCGTGTTTGCATTTCGTAAACATGTGGCAGGCCAGTGGCAGATAGAAGCATTCTCGGTGGAGGGCAAGGTGTGGTTGTGTTATGTCCTCAACTTGGGAAGTTATTCTTATACTCTCTCTATACACTCATTGCAAGCATGTCAGTCGTATTTGCTGTGTTATTTATGTATGGTGTTTGGTAAATGCTTATTTCACATCCAAGAAGGAAATGTCGGAAATATTACATTTGTGGTGTTTCGGTGCATTTTATGGTTGTAATGTGGTTTATCAATTTTTTTAACTTTGGCCACAGCCTGTTTAAATAAAGACATCTTAAAGCTTAAGTATAATCCCTTACTGCCATAAAACTAAAAACATTTGATAATAATAAATAAAAGTACCAGTTTTCTTAATGTTAACGTTTGTACGCAACTCTTAAATCCAAACACTATTGACAGAACATTAAAATCATGGACAAGAAGCATATGAGGTATTTTTTACACTGATTGTATAGCTTCTTAATTACCAATATCTACGCATAACTTAATCCTGGTTTCGGCTCAGAAGTTATTTTTTTATATCGACAATTCAATTATATCAATATTAACCCTTCTTATACAGAAAATCTGTGCAATCTCTTCTGTTTATTGTACAGTACTTGTACTATTGTACAAAAATTCTCAATGTTTTCCGTTGTACATTTTAGTTAATGGAACTAGAAAATATTGTAAACTCATAATATACAGCAGAAAAAGTAAATTTAAATTAAAAGGTTCTTGACAAATCATTGATGTGAATGATTTTGAATACAAAAGTTATTCTGCCAGAGATACTGAAATTCTTAAATGTCGTTCACGTTACCTGCATTTGAAATATCAATTGCAGATCTTGTACAGAATTGTTTGAAATTGTTATACAATTTCGACCCACATATCAAATTAGTGTATAACTTTCAGAGATCTGTAGTTTTGCATTAATAAATCTTGAATTTGTGTCTGTTGGCAATCATAAAAATAAGTCTTAGTGTTACCAGTTTGCGTATGTGCCCCAATCTGTAAATTCAAAGACATTTTTAACTGTCTTTGTAATCAACTGAAAGTTGCAAGCACTACGGCAAGACATCTTATGGTATATCCTTGAACATCGTGTTATGCAGCCGCACGAGTTTGTCTTAGTTTTAATGCCATGCCGACAGCACGTGTAAGTCAGATTAACTTTATTTTGTGGTACAGCTTAATGCTATGAATCACGAGATGCTCGATCTTCATTCCTGCACTATTAACAACAATTATAAAATCTGCAATCTGGTTCCATAAACTGTGAAAGAAANATGCTCGATCTTCATTCCTGCACTATTAACAACAATTATAAAATCTGCAATCTGGTTCCATAAACTGTGAAAGAAAAATAAAAACTGTATTTTAATTGATACCATATTTCACTATTGTGAGATTTGTATTATATTCAGAACACATTTCCATTGTTTTATTTATTGAATCACAGCAAAGAAACTTAATTTTTAAATGCTCTTTTTCTCTAGAACAACAGTTCTTGTTATTGAATAGTTGCAGTGATATCTGCTGTGTTCCACACTACAAATGTGCTTCTGTCCCACGTATGCTTGGGACTGGCAACACTTACCGACAATGTAAACAGCAATCTCCGAATGTCACTAGGATAGTGTACACTGCTGCGCTGTTGGTCCGCTACCGAGGTCTGGAAGACTTGCATTATTCCCTTGCAGTTTTTCCATTCAGCTGTCCACAATGAGAAAATTGTTTTAAGGCGATTTTGCAGATCATTTGCATTCACAGCAAAGACACTAAAATATGATTTGCATAAAGGACTTCGCTGGGGAAATGTGATTTAAAGTCTTTGACAACTGCTTTTAGTAGAGGCACGAACACAGGTTTTAAAATTTTCCAGCAGTATTTGCAGGTACACTGCAGTGCAAAAGTTTGCTGTTGGTGTTACGAGGGACAAAGTTACGTCTAATCTGTTTGCAGTTTCTTCAGCTGTAGTAAAAGTAATACTAAATGCGTAAACAGTTCACAGAGTTTTTATTTTCTCTTTAGTAGTATTTCAAGCTGCCTGCCTGCGTGGCTTTTACTTCTGGAGAAACTGAATGAGTGGAGGTGTTATTAATAGACATTTTACTATGACATGTGGATGTCAGGAAAAATGTTTGATCACAGACCGCTAGTAGTGCCCTGGCATTGACCGCTGCCTGCCGGAGGCCGTGGTGGTGTAGCGGCTACAGCGCTCGCCTCCCACCAAGGCAACATGGGTTCGATTCCTGCCAGAGTCTCACACACATATTTGTATGCGAGAATTGTGCCGTAGAATGGCCCTGGTCAGCAGGTTTTCTCAGCGATCTCCCATTTCCTCCATAATTGCATTTGTGTGCTGCTCCATGCTCGCCTTATTGGCCCCCAGAACCTCGCCAAGAGCAGCTCAAATCTCTCCACTGCACTACACACTATTATTTTCATTCAGAAACTATTTGTATCACTTCTACTGCTTTGCGCAACTGGACATGAGACCATAACACTGCATAATTGCATTAGACCCTGTAGGTCTGGCATAGTTTTGTTTATTGTCATCTATAAAGTACAAACTTTTTTTTAAATTTTAATAAAAGAGTAAATGGCTTTGAATAAAATAAATATTATTGCAGTTGTATTCTTGAAAATTTGAGGTATTTGATAGGGTTGTAGTAGAGATACACACCATGCTGCATGTATCTGTAGACTGTCAGTTCCCATACAAGTCATCTATTATGTGGCTCGTATGTACATACCTCAATATAAGACAGAGCTGAGATATGTGATGCACATCTGTCATCACAGGGGGAGTAAATTATACACATTTTTATACCAATTTAATCTTACCCAAATTTACTTTTAGTAAATTTTTCATTCAGTTTCCTTGATGCATCTTTAAATGTCATATATTTTTAGAGAAACACAGGGATGTTATCCAAAAAAAGAAGTCTTCAATTAATTGAATTCTTATAGAAACAAATGTTTTNTTTTAGAGAAACACAGGGATGTTATCCAAAAAAAGAAGTCTTCAATTAATTGAATTCTTATAGAAACAAATGTTTTCGAACACTCTCCATACCTCTTCCTTTACATTATAGTGAGTTTTCTCTAGGAAATAAATATTTACATTACACGAGATGTGACTTACTTATACATTAATAATTTTGATGTTGCTCCTGAGACGCATGGTAGGCCTAAGGTAAATAGCAACAGAACTGAAGATACCTTTTGTCAATTTTAATTCTTTAAAGCCTAAATCATCAAGAACCAAAAAGTACATGTCGAGAAACATCCCAACAAATACAGTGTCAGAAAACATTTTCCCCCCCTTCACACCTTGCTTGAATCTGCTGCAGCCGACTTCTTTCTTTCGGTGGATGTCAGTCATCCCAGGATACAGACGTGAGCCGGCTGCCCTGCCCGAGGAATCCGTTGCTCCAGAGAGTGAATGACAAGGTGAGATGGAAGGGTCCCTACAGAAAACCCCCAACATCACACGAAGGCCTCACTGGAATGTCGGTAGTGGTGTGCTGTTGGCTTAGTATTACTTTTATCCAGGGAAGGTAAAATCTAATTATCTGAAGGAGCCACTTTACACAGTTATTGTACGTATTTATGTTACACACACATGCATGCACGCACACAGAGAGATAGAGATAGATAGATAGATATATACACACACGTACTTAGGGCCCTATCCAAGGTCTATGTTGATCAGTTGGACGTTAACAGAGTTGCACACTTTTTTTTGCATATAACCACAGTTTTTACGCAGCTACAGAGGTTACAGGCCCGCTGGGATTTCTAGCCGTATTCGAGGACTCTGTTTCTTGCTGATCAGTCGAAGGGCGTTTACACAATTACACATTGTTTTATGAATAATCAGAGGATCATTGGTTCTATAAACGTTACAGATACGTTGCCATTTTCAGATGTATACAAGGACACCGTTACTTGCTGACCAACCAAAGGACCTTTACACAGTTTTTGTGTATAATTAGAAGACTCTGGTGCTGTTAACATCACACACCAACTACCTTTACTCGCTGTATGCGAGGACTGTGTTTCTTGACAATCAATCAAGCGATTCCTACACAATATGACACTGTTCTGTGGATAGTGTCTTGGTGACTTAGAGCTTTTAGCGTTACATGGCAGCTCACATTCTTAGGTATAAGCAAAGACTGTGTTTCTTGGGGATTAGTCTAAGGAATTTAGGCCCTGTTTCCGAGAGTGTCGGAATAATTCCTGTAGAGAAATGTCATAATTCCGTTATTGGAATTCTTCAAGTAGATTTTTGAACACTCGATAGCGGAATGGTATGTCTGAATGTAGCCATCAAGTATGGAATTCAATCCGACAGCAAAGTAGCTGCCGAAATCTTAATTCTGCCACAGATCAACCTTTTAAATAACAGTGCGTTTCTAGGAAACTTGAAACTGGACTCCGCGTTTGGTTTAACGTAAATATAATGTATGAATAAAATTCTTTACTTGGTCTTTTATGTAAATATAACTAATGAATTAAGTATGAAATTTTGTATAAAATCATAGTTTATTACCGCAAGTCAAACAATAACATCTTTAAGAATAATTCCTGTTTATGTTATATTTTAATTTTACAATTATTTCATTTAAAAAATTCAGCTGTAAGGTTTTTTGTAACAATAAAACTAATATCAGTAATATCAGTAATCTACAAATATAAAGAAAAATAGAATACAAATCTAACTAAAACAATAATTAATTTTGCATCATCTACAAAAGCAGTCATCACTCAACGATTGTAGCATAAACTGTGTCAGCCGCCTCCATACATTGTATTCTTAATGCTCATTTTGTGGTTATTAATAGTCACTATTAATAGTCACACGGTACAATCGACTTCACCAAGTAACTAATACACTTTCACAAGAAGCACGAATATTCCTTAAGGCGCCAGTCTACCTGGCGCTTGAACTGCGTTGCAGAGTGTTCGAAATACACGTTTTTCAACGAAACTATTAAGCGTCCGTCCAACGAGCTGATCTACGAAAAGAACACACACTTCAGACGAGAGCTGTTACGTACTTTCAAAATATCACGTACGTTAGAAACATCAATTCAGAATACTCCAAAACTGCTAAAAACGGCGTTTCCAAGGCGCTGTAGCTCAAAATGCACGCATCAGATACATACAAAACTACTATAGGGGCCTGCACTGAACCTTCCTAAAGACTTCCCACTAATAAAATAATATGGTCACCGCTGAAAGTCCCATACGTACACGCAGCACGACGAGAACACTGCACGCCAGTTCAGAGCCTTGCGCTTAGCGGCGATGGCGTACTTGATGCGAGTGGCAGTGTCGCCCTTATCGCTCCCGCGCTTCTCGGCCTAACGTGGGAAAAAGTTCCAGGTAGACGGCGGCCTTAACATTGATTGGTTTTACATTGTGTCGAAAATAAAATGCAACAATGCCAAATTGTAACAGCGATTGTTTTGAGATTCCGATATATTCCATTAGGCAGTTCCAAGAGCCATTCCCAAAATACGGATTATCACGTTCAGACAGTCGCTACCGGGATGGAAGTATCGGATCATTCCGCTAAAGGAATTATTCTAATATTACAAAAAATTGGTCCNGAATCATCAAGAACCAAAAAGTACATGTCGAGAAACATCCCAACAAATACAGTGTCAGAAAACATTTTCCCCCCCTTCACACCTTGCTTGAATCTGCTGCAGCCGACTTCTTTCTTTCGGTGGATGTCAGTCATCCCAGGATACAGACGTGAGCCGGCTGCCCTGCCCGAGGAATCCGTTGCTCCAGAGAGTGAATGACAAGGTGAGATGGAAGGGTCCCTACAGAAAACCCCCAACATCACACGAAGGCCTCACTGGAATGTCGGTAGTGGTGTGCTGTTGGCTTANGGTGAGATGGAAGGGTCCCTACAGAAAACCCCCAACATCACACGAAGGCCTCACTGGAATGTCGGTAGTGGTGTGCTGTTGGCTTAATATTACTTTTATCCAGGGAAGGTAAAATCTAATTATCTGAAGGAGCCACTTTATACAGTTATTGTACGTATTTATGTTACACACACATGCATGCACGCACACAGAGAGATAGAGATAGATAGATAGATATATACACACACGTACTTAGGGCCCTATCCAAGGTCTATGTTGATCAGTTGGACGTTAACAAAGTTGCACACTTTTTATGCAGCTACAGAGGTTACAGGCCCGCTAGGATTTCTAGCCGTATTCGAGGTCTCTGTTTCTTGCTGATCAGTCGAAGGACGTTTACACAATTACACATTGTTTTATGAATAATCAGAGGATCATTGGTTCTATAAACGTTACAGATATGTTGCCATTTTCAGATGTATACAAGGACACCGTTACTTGCTGACCAACCAAAGGACCTTTACACAGTTTTTGTGCATAATTAGAAGACTCTGGTGCTGTTAACATCACACACCAACTACCTTTACTCGCTGTATGCGAGGACTGTGTTTCTTGACAATCAATCAAGCGATTCCTACACAATATGACACTGTTCTGTGGATAGTGTCTTGGTGACTTAGAGCTTTTAGCGTTACACGACAGCTCGCATTCTTAGGTATAAGCGAAGACTGGGGATTAGTCTAAGGAACTGAGGCCCGGTTATTGAGACTGTCTGAGTAATTCCTCTAGAGGAATATCGTAATTCCGTTTTTGGAATTCTTCAAGTAGATTTTTGAACACTCGATAGCGGAATGGTATGTCTGAATGTAGCCATGAAGTATGGAATTCAATCCGACAGCAAAGTAGCTGCCGAAATCTTAATTCTGCCACAGATCAACCTTTTAAATAACAGTGTGTTTCTAGGAAACTTGAAACTGGACTCCACGTTTAGTTTAACGTAAATATAATGTACGAATAAAATTCTTTACTTGGTCTTTTATGTAAATATAACTAATGAATTAAGTATGAAATTTTGTATAAAATCATAGTTTATTACCGCAAGTCAAACAATAACATCTGTAAGAATAATTCCTGTTTATGTTATATTTTAATTTTACAATTATTTCATTAAAAAATTGAGCTGTAAGGTTTTTTGTAACAATAAAACTAATATCAGTAATCTACAAACATAAAGAAAAATAGAATACAAATCCAACTAAAACAATAATTAATTTTGCATCATCTACAAAAGCAGTCATCACTCAACGATTGTAGCATAAACTGTGTCAGCCGTCTCCATACATTGTATTCTTAATGCTCATTTTGTGGTTATTAATAGTCACTATTAATAGTCACACGGTGCAATCGACTTCACCAAGTAACTAGTACACTTCCACAAGAAGCACGAATATTCCTTAAGGCGCCTGACTACCTGGCGCTTGAACTGCGTTGCAGTGTGATCGAAATACACATTTTTCAACGAAACTATTAAGCGTGCGTCCAATGTGCTGATCTACGAAAAGAACACACACTTCAGACGAGAGCTGTTAAGTACTTTCAAAATATCACGTACGTTAGAAACATCAATTCAGAGTACTCCTAAACCGCTAAAAATGGCCTTTCCAAGGCGCTGTAGCTCAAAATGCACGCATCAGATACATGCTAAACTACTATAGGCGCCTGCACTGAACCTTCCTAAAGACTTCCCACTAATAAAATAATATGGTCACCGCTGAAAGTCCCATAGGTACACGCAGCACGACGAGAACACTGCACGCCAGTTCAGAGCCTTGCGCTTAGCGGCGATGGCGTACTTGATGGGCGTGGCAGTGTCACCCTTATCGCTCCCGCGCTACTCGGCCTAGACGTGGGAAAAAGTTCCAGGTAGACGGCGGCCTTAACATTGATTGGTTTTACATTGTGTCTAAAACAAAATGCAACAATGCCAAATTGTAACAGCGATTGTTTTGAAATTCCGATATATTCCATTAGGCAGTTCCAAGACCCATTCCCAAAATACGGATTATCACGTTCCGACAGTCGCTACCGGGATGGAAGTATCGGATCATTCCGCTAAAGGAATTATTCTAATATTACAAAAAATTGGTCCCCTGTACAAAATATGACGTGGTTCTATGTACAGTCGGAGGACCTTGAGCTCTTTACCATTACACACCAACTCGCTTCTTAGGTTCTTACACACCAATTTGCATTCTTAGGTATAAGGTGGGGCTACCGTGGTGCAATGGTCAAATATCTCGCCTGCCACCATGGCGAGCCAGGCGAGTTGATACGACCACGCCCAGAAACGTAGTGGACGTTGCCGTTGGCTGGAAGGCTTCCCAAGGCACTCCTGCCTCCGCCAACATTGCCCACCGTTGCTGATCAACCCTCAACTCGCACAATCTCCAGACTGAGCTAAAGAACACGGCTGCTGAGTGCCACTCATATCTCTTACCCTTTAAAGTTGTATTTACGTTACTGGACCTAACCATTGCAGTAAATATTTATCCGTTAAGGATTGCCGTTGATGTGATTGAAAACCGTTCCGAAGCGTCAACATAAATTGTTGCATACAGCAACAGAAAAATTTGCAGTTTCTTACGAGGACGTGATAAGACGTCAAACGTGTTTACGCTTGGATTACTTTTGCTATCGGACCACAGCGCATTAGACACCCTCTGCAGGGCTCAGAGTTGATAGCAACAATGTAAGAAAGACGGATTCCAATGAAACCAACTATTCACTAAAGCAGCAACCAATGGACATATTCAGGATAGGCCAGTATAAAGAGGAAAGTGGTGTCTGGCCTTCAGAGGATATGAAAATTACATTATAAATATCTGTTTTAGGCAAAACATTGGTCACCCGGCCATACAACCGCACTCTCGTTCAAAAGATTGTGGCTCGATCCCCGCTCCATTACCCAGAAACATGTGCTGGCGTGACATCGGCGAAGAGCTGTTGGCCCGCACACAAGTAGTAGAGGAATTATAACTAACAGTTTGTTTAGAATATAAATTCAGTTCTTATTACAACCATACATTACTATGTTCTGCACTGCTTTACCCGTTAAATTACGTTCATGCGTGGTGGAGGTGAGAACTTGCATGTTATGGAAAAACATCACTTTGACATACAAGTATGCATACATAAGTCTGTATTAAAGCTATTCCATTGTGTCAGCTGGGCGTGACATGACCATGGGTGTATCCGAGGGGGTTCTGGGGGCAGCTGCCTTCCCCTTAAATTAAGTTAATTAATAAAATCTAATACAGCAACATGTAAAATTAAGTAGCATTTTATCCAAGACTATGAACAGTTTTTGAGACATTCAATACTGGACCTGCCAGACCGCCAGAGGATGATACAGACATGCCCTACCCCGTCATCACGGTCATAAATCCCANTGAAAAGTTATTTCTTCATTTATTTCATTTTTGTTAGCACCTACAAATAAGTTTCTTAAATATTTTATTATACTGCCGTTATGATTAATCTGAAAACAGTTTACACAATGTTTACATTTAAAGAAAATTGATGATAGTATACGCAAAATATATTTTTATATAAAAAAACACTATTAGTTTAATTTCAACAACACTTAATACAAAGCATGTAAAATTTTTTTAACCGACTTATGCAATTGTAGCATTTCAACACTGAATGCAATTATGGGGAAAACCTATTAAATTGACTCGCAGACTTGTTTTAATTTTAACAACACTGAAAAAATTATTCAAAATTTACTTACATAATGCTGAATGATTTAAAAAACATATTCTGTTGGAATCAAAGAGTTGTAAAAATTTAAACAAAGAACAATAAATAGAATAAATAAAAACTATATTTAAATGGCAACACACTGATACTTTCATTTAAATAGCACTAAATATAGTCCACTAAAAACTTAAAAATACAAAACATATTTTGATGGAGTCACACAGTTGTTTACTAAAACAACACACGATACAAGATGTATAAAACAGTAAATTTGAGTTACTTACCATACAAACAAAACAAATATTGGATGCAACATCATGCATAACATACTGAAATAGTCATGTGTTAGTTTATGAGTTACAAAAATTCTTCTAACTATCACTGGTTTGTTTTGGAAAAGGAATTGTAAGCGCAGTACTTCACTTCTCTCCATGATCTATTTTTTATCACACTTTAACGGGTCTTCAAGAAGTCTTCCACGTCACTTTTACGAGGAACTTACGTAGCTGACCTGGAGAAGGATCCGACAGTACTGCATTCTTCAGCAGACCACAGGTTTCTTTTAGTTATTATCCTCTTCTTACCGGCCGGCTGGCTCTCGGATATTTCACTGCAGTCAGATTGTTCCTGAAACAACTTTCTCTGCAACTACACCTGTGATCCAGGGCACATCACCTGCTTTGCTATTCCCCTCACAGAAACAAAATTTCCTTTTCTCAACAATTGACTCCTACGGCATTATAAATTTAGTATACGGGTTGTTACATTAACCGAGGGTACATTTTTTATAGCAGCCCGATTGAAATAGTACCGTACATGTGCAGGCAAACATTTTTTGGACGAAATACACTTCATAGGAATATGTTAAAGATGTGTTAAAAATAGTTAAAATGTACGAATTGACACCAATGATCAGCGACGTACGTTCGTCACTATAAAATATGCTGAAATAACGTTATAACATTTATGTGAACCCTCAGAAAACAGTGAGGTGTACAGGATTTCCTACATTTAGGCTTTTGAAATAATTTAGCAATTATTAAAATTACTTTGTGGTTAAATATTTTGTTTACTTACACGTTATCCATGTACACAATATTTTAGATTAAACTATTTGTGTAATTTTTGTAAAAAACTATTTATTTAAATTTTTTATGTATTTTTCAAAAAATAAAAAAATGCCTAAAAAAACAGTTAAACAGGTTATGCAACAGTGCATTTTCGAAATTGAAAGCTTCTTCCTACTTATCACAAAAGGAGAAACTATAAATTATTGATATAATAATTTATAAAAACTTTGGTTGTATTGGAACTCAATAAAATGTATTTGTTATCTTTGCGTAGCCACACCAGAGTAAGCCTTATTGTGAAAAATATGTTTACTGTATCGACATCTAATAAAAAAACAACAACAGTATTCCATTAAAGTGGCTTCCGCGGCTAAAATGTAAGCTTTATATTTAATGAATATTAGTAAATTGTAAAACAAATTATTTGCCAATATTTCTTTTCACAAACACAAATAACCATGAAAAAAAGTTATTTATTATTTTAATTATTAACTCTCTTTTGCCAAAAAGTAATCAGGAAGCGGTCAACTNTCCATTAAAGTGGCTTCCGCGGCTAAAATGTAAGCTTTATATTTAATGAATATTAGTAAATTGTAAAACAAATTATTCGCCGATATTTCTTTTTGCCAACACTAATAACCATGAAAAAAGTTATTTATTATTTTAATTATTAACTCTCTTTTGTCACAAAGTAATCAGGAAGCGGACAACTCGCTTAAAAAAATAAATTATAATTAAGAATCTTATTTACAACCATGCCTTTCCTGCGATTGCTATCCATATTTACCCGTGCCATCGCCACGATTACACTCGGCAACGCCACTGTTGTCTTCACTAGGGAAATTAAATGAAAATAACGAAGAGAAAATAATTTTTATTTACGAAATATTCAAGAGTTTATAGCTAAATTTCTTTTAACTAATCACTTTTTAAAAACAATCTCTGAACACTGCAACATAGATAAAACTATTTAATAACAGCAGTTCCTAGTCTTAAGATCTTTAAAATAAGTGTATTATTTAAATTATTTATTATGTTAATTTTATGCACATAATTGTAAGGAAGAGGAATTCCCCAACACAATTACTTTTGCAACATATTGATTGGCACTTGAGTAAAGTGATAGGGTCAGGAGCAATACTAGTCTNATTTACAACCATGCCTTTCCTGCGATTGCTATCCATATTTACCCGTGCCATCGCCACGATTACACTCGGCAACGCCATTGTCGTCTTCACTAGGGAAATTAAATGAAAATAACGAAGAGAAAATAATTTTTATTTACGAAATATTCAAGAGTTTATAGCTAAATTTCGTTTAACTAATCACTTTTTAAAAACAATCTCTGAACACTGCAAAATAGATAAAACTATTTAATAACAGCAGTTCCTAGTCTTAAGATATTTAAAATAAGTGTATTATTTAAATTATTTATTATGTTAATTTTATGCACATAATTGTAAGGAAGAGCAATTCCCTAACATATTTCTTTTCGCAGAAATTTCGCAACATATTGATCGGCAGTTGATTAAAGTGATCGGGTCAGGAGCAATACTAGTTTTACATATAGCGGAAGGCAACAAAACTGGAAGAAAATCAGATCCCAAGCAGGACTTAAAATACTAAATTGATAACAATTATAATTCATACTAGTGGTGGAGTGTAGAAACGTGAATTTTTGTAAACAAAACTGGAAATGTATGATCTAGACGATGTGCAAACGGCTCTGTACAGTTCCCTTTGGTTGCGTTAATTCTTTCATAATGTTGATACTTTTCATTGTAGCATTTAACATTCAAAGCATGTTTTTTTTCTCTTTAAATATTTCTCTGCTGTATACCAGTTTTTAGTCCACCGACCAAAATGATAGGCTAATGACTGCGGCTTCCAACCGGCGGTGCTCTTTCCACTGACGGCATGACAAGGCGACAGGTGATGCGTAATGTCCTCTAAATCCACTGGAATGTGAAACAGATGCTCGCTCAGCATGTCTCCCGGTATTCCAGTGGTGCGTCTAGTGAACGTAATAATGCCCAGTCGTTCCTAGTGGCGACGAGTTTTGGAACGTCTGGCTTGTGATACCACCTCGTCTGTGTGCGTCTCGCTCCACTTAAAACCATGCACTGAATATCCCAACAAATTTAATGGTATTACTGCGTTAAGCACAGAAAAGCGGCTCTGTAACTTNCTCTGTACAGTTCCCTTTGGTTGCGTTAATTCTTTAATGATATTGATATATTTCATTGTAGCATTTAACATTCAAAGCATGTTATTTTTATCTTAAAATATTTCTCTGCAATATACCACTTTTTAGTCTACCGAATGAAATGATAGGCTCAAGACTGCGGTTTCCTACTGGCGGTACTCTTTCCACTGGGGCATTCCAAGGCGACAGGTGATGCGTAATGTCCTCTAAATCCACTGGAATGTGAAACAGATGCTCGCTCAGCACGTCTCCCAGTATTCCAGTGGTGCGTCTAGCGATCGTAATAATGCCCAGTCGTTCCTAGTAACGCCCAGTTTTGGAACATCTGGCTTGTGATACCACCTTGTCTGTGTGCGTCTCGCTCCACTTAAAACCATGCACTGAATATCCCAAAAAGTTAATGGTATTATTGTGTTAAGCATGGAAAAGCGGCTCTGTAACTCAGATAAGAGAATCGTTAANGAAAAGCGGCTCTGTAACTTAGATAAGAGAATCGTTAAATTTTAAACATTATTGGGCGGTATTCAATACCTTAGGAATGCTGAAAGCCATCTAAACTTAAGTTAAATTTGTAAAAATTTTGCATAAGGTAGCACTTATAAAATTACTGTGCACTAAAAATTCAACTATANTAAAACCATGCACTGAATATCCCAACAAATTTAATGGTATTACTGCGTTAAGCACAGAAAAGCGGCTCTGTAACTTAGATAAGAGAATCGTTAAATTTTAAACATTATTGGGCGGTATTCAATACCTTAGGAATGCTGAAAGCCATCTAAACTTAAGTTAAATTTGTAAAATTCAAATTTTATCATTTATTCCAAAAATTTATACTTTATTGGTCTGTAATTTTGCAGTACAGTAGCACTTATAAAATTACTGTGTACTAAAAATTCAACTATAAAATAGACTGTAGCCAAATCCGGCAAGCATGCTGTGTTTAAGTAGATCAATCAATTATTGCAAATTGTAAGAAAGTTTTATTAATATTGTAAGAAGTTACAAATTTTCTGTGCATTTAGACCTCAGCTTGGAAGCATAAAACTTTCATAAAATATTACAAACTATGAAAAGTAATTCCATAATTTTTCACTTAAAAATAGCTCTATGACGGTACAACTTGAATTAAGAAAAATTGCATGGGAAAGGCAGTTATTTATAAAATGACAATCTTATAATGTAAACTGTATGCAGTATCTCTGAAAGTATTTTTGTTTTCCGAATTCAAACAATAATATTACAAATAACATGTGTGTACTATTNAAATTCAACTATAAAATAGACTGTAGCCAAATCCGGCAAGCATGCTGTGTTTAAGTAGATCAATCAATTATTGCAAATTGTAAGAAAGTTTTATTAATATTGTAAGAAGTTACAAATTTTCCGTGCATTTAGACCTCAGCTTGGAAGCATAAAACTTTCATAAAATATTACAAACTATGAAAAGTAATTCCATAATTTTTCACTTAAAAATAGCTCTATGACGGTACAACTTGAATTAAGAAAAATTGCATGGGAAAGGCAGTTATTTATAAAATGACAATCTTATAATGTAAACTGTATGCAGTATCTCTGAAAGTATTTTTGTTTTCCGAATTCAAACAATAATATTACAAATAACATTTGTGTGTACNAAGTATTTTTGTTTTCCGAATTCAAACAATAATATTACAAATAACATGTGTGTACTATTTATTTATTTATATCGTTTTAATCTGCAATTTTGTTAGTTAATAGTTAGTATAAATCAGTTTTCCTGTTCTAGTCTTTTCTCAAACTAGCCAAACCACATTTGTTATTAAAAGTAAAATTATAAATGCTGCACAAAAAATATTTTGTTTTCAGAATGGCGGTAAAACGTTTTTGCTGCAAGACGTATCTCTGAAACCATTGAACTGATATTTAAATAAAAGTTGTTGGGCTTGATATCTGACACACATAAGTAATGAAACTTATGAACCATATATCATGAATTACTCAAACTAGCGCCTACAAATGAAATATTTTTAAAAATTCTGTTTGCAAGGTTACACATTTCAAACAATAATTTTACTAATCTTTAGGCATTTGAGCCTCAACCATATTTATTCCATGTTTAAGTACAAAGGAAATAATTAAAATGTGTAATATTTAGAATGTTATTTCTAACTGATGAGAAGGCACTTTTGTCTGTTGTATACTATGCCCATATATTTTTAATAAGTTTAAACTATTTAATCGAAACGGGTTTAATAATTTATAAGGGTTGTGGTATAATGGATGTGTAAATGTTTTACTTTGTCTGAAACCTGAATTTCCTTCCGTGATGTCACTCATGCGTGAGATTTTACAGAGCTCACTGTCTTTGTTAATTTTTAACATGTTTTTAATGCAGGATCATCCAACGTAAGTCTCAACGCACTGCGGAAATTGTGGTGAAGTTAATACCTTTTTATATTCTTATATCGCTTTGGGTGAAAGCAACAAATTTGGGATAGGAAATTATGTAGGGATGCTACAAGGATTTTCACAGGTTTCTTTTTTCCATCTGTGATAACTTAGTGTCCCCTAGGTAAGATTTTGTTATAGTTAGGTTTTTAAAGTATTTAACACAAACAAATTTTTAAAATATCGCAAAGATAACAGTTTTCCAAATTGATAATGTTGCTCTGTAACTAGCACAATTTCTTCTTAAAATCAGTCACTATTTCTGCTTGAAAAAATAAAACAGTTTCACGATGTGCTGTTGTGAGATATGTAACATTAATCAAGTTCGTTTAAATGTGAATTATAAATCAGCTGTAAAATGATATCACCTCAAACATAACACTTATATGGAATTTTACAATAATTGCGTGAATTGCTAAGAAATTTATTTTTATATTGACACATACCATATCAACGTAGAAGCTCAGCTGTGACAACGCATGCCATTCCCCCCACACCCTCTTGCAAGGGCCCTCCCGGTAGCCACCGGCCTCGAAGACACATGGCAGCAATGAACGCCTACGACGAAGGCAAGCCGGAGCCAGGGAGCAAGTTACACGTGTCAAGGTTGCCTCGGACCACCCCTCCCTTCCCCCACTCTCGCGTGGCAATTTGGACACGCGCGGCAGAAACAGCTGACAGGGTTTGTCAGTAGCACCGCAGGCTTCTCCCTGCAACTGCAAGAGTTGGCAGGTGTAGGATGTAGACTTTGTTCAGCACCGCCCCCCTTTCCTCTGCCCCTAACAAGGGAAGACACGTGTAAGGTTCGCAGGGGGGATGGAAATAGTTTAAAGCCCAAGTTATTAGACAAGGAGGGATCAGTTGAACCAGGTCAGTTGACTCAAGTGCGCGAGAGGAAGTCGGATCGGGAGTACCGGGAGAAGCGAGTCGTGGAGGCGTACGTCGAGAAGCGAACCCGGAGCCGCAGTCGTGGAGTGAAGTCACCGCAACCAGCAACTTAAAAATAATTTGAGGGAAATATTTAGTCCGTATGAATTTCATATTTCCAAACGTATGATATATTAAAAATAGGTAATTACAAAGAAAAATGAATTTTCCAAAAATCGGGAAAATAATACCTGCAAATGTTATATAAAATTATTGCTAATCACACTTAATACAAATTTTAGCGGGGCTTCATGTAATTTGCAGTATATATCATGAGATGTGATAATGAGGAGGGCTATGAAGATTATGGTGTTAATGTGGTAAAACACAAAATGTATGTTGAATATATTTATATCAGGTTGCTAAATTGTATTAAATGTGAGGATATCTTGTAATGATGCAGTATTATAAATTTTCGGGACACGTGGTTAATTTTCTTTCGCTTTGCCAGGCTTCGTATTTTTTTTAACGGGATTCAAAATTAATGCAGTGGTGGTTCGTTTCTCGTGGTATAACGTTATTGCGCGTACGTTTGCAGTTTCAATAGCGTCAACATTAGATTAGAAGCCTTTCGAAACTACGTCAGCAGTTTTGTTCTGCAAGTTCAATTATTTTTAACTGACTCAATTAAGTTTCGATAGCGTAGGAAGAGCGTGCGTGGCGGCCCACGCTGGGCCCTTATCTTTGAAAAGGGGGGTAGCCACGAGTGATAAAAACCCTGGACGAATACTCGCCAGGGAGAAAATGGTCTAGAACAAGCAACCAGAGAAAATGC
This sequence comes from Clitarchus hookeri, assembly GCA_002778355.1. Taxonomy (NCBI): domain Eukaryota; kingdom Metazoa; phylum Arthropoda; class Insecta; order Phasmatodea; family Phasmatidae; genus Clitarchus; species Clitarchus hookeri. The sequence goes on along the minus strand of NQII01008599.1, from coordinate 49,496 downwards.
ATCGGGCATGACAAACGTAACCCACACCGGCAAGCACCCGCGACCACTAAAATATTTCAACTTTGTTCTTTTTCGGCGAAACCTTAAATGTATTAAATTACTTCCTTCGGCGTGGGCGGTCGCTAGGGTGCCAGGAGGGCACTAACGTCTCTCCTGCCTTCGTTATTTCTTCTTGCGATGCAAGTTTTTTAAGAAATGAATTAATTCGTAAACGACTGTTGCGCTGTTCTGTACTTGTCTGTTTATCTGTGAACCTGTTCGTACTTGGCATACCTGAAGATCATATGTGAACTGTTTCACTGGATTGGTAAATAAAAGTATAGAACCAATAAACCGGAACTTGACTTTTTTTTATATTGAATTGGCACCTCCTTTTTAAAGAGTTTCATGTTGCTACCACACAGCTAACCGAGTGGTAATTTCCAGCCAACAATACCTTGACGTGGAACATTACAATCTTTTGAAACCAATCATTTTATAAAATGTCATTCACAGAGTATATTTATGCCGAGCCGCTAAGGTTATACAANCAATCTTTTGAAACCAATCATTTTATAAAATGTCATTCACAGAGTATATTTATGCCGAGCCGCTAAGGTTATACAAAGTAAAAAACACAGCAATCAAACAGTATCGGTACAACATGTAATTTTGTTGAATTACTCAAAGCTTACCTTGTCNAAAGTAAAAAACACAGCAATCAAACAGTATCGGTACAACATGTAATTTTGTTGAATTACTCAAAGCTTACCTTGTCTATATTAACGAGAGGACAGTACTGCGTAACGTATTAGTAAAATAAATACATATATAGTAGATCATACAAAAAGACGTTCACAGAATGTGTTTATCTACAGTTTTTTCGGTGACCAATAATACACAGAGAAAGGAAACAAATGTGCATCAAAATTGATTTACATCACAATTGCATTGTGGGAATGTGCGCCAAATCAGTGTTCCGTGTAAATTTGACTGCGGAGGTGTGTGACATACGAGTGCTGTTACACGTGTTTCATTGCAATTAATTCTGTTTGACGTGTTAAATCAAATTATTGTGAGAAAATACAAGCGTTTCTGTGCCATTGTGTCCATAGGAAATGTTAAAATATAATAATTGTGCAGAAATTTGAGTGTCTATAGAGTTTCGACAACGTGAGTGGACGTTAACGTGTCATGCCTAATCATCTACGAGGTATTGATTGCAGATTCAATGGATGAGTAAAGTAATACATTTTGAGTTTAAGCATGCAATATGTAATATAGTGAATTGTACTGTGTAGTATTGCACGTGAGGGTGTTAATTGAAGGGCTTATGTAATTTTGCTGCCAGTCATGTAAAATGCAACAAACCCCACACAATCTTACTTTGTAACATTGCAACCCCGTGTTAGGGCCGCCATGTTTGTAACATTCCACCGTCTGGGTTAACGAATGAAAGTTACGACTCNACATTGCAACCCCGTGTTAGGGCCGCCATGTTTGTAACATTCCACCGTCTGGGTTAACGAATGAAAGTTACGACTCGGTTAGCTCAATCGGAGAAACATGAAACTCTAAAAAGGTGCCAATGAAAATAAAGTCAAGTTCCGGTTTATTTGTTCTGTACTTTTATATATCAATCAATTGAACGAGATCACATGCTCTCTACAGGCATGGCGAGTACGAACAGGTTTCACAGACAAACAGAAAAAGTAGCAGTGCTGCAGTGGTTTATTGATTATTCCACATCTTGAAAACTTGGCTCTCCAGAAGAAAATGCAGGAAGCAATCTCCCACACCGGCGGAGAAATAAACGAGCNACATTGCAACCCCGTGTTAGGGCCGCCATGTTTGTAACATTCCACCGTCTGGGTTAACGAATGAAAGTTACGACTCCGTTAGCTCAATCGGAGAAACATGAAACTCTAAAAAGGTGCCGATGAAAATAAAGTCAAGTTCCGGTTTATTTGTTCTGTACTTTTATATATCAATCAATTGAACCAGATCACATGCTCTACAGGCATGGCGAGTACGAACAGGTTTCACAGACAAACAGAAAAAGTAGCAGTGCTGCAGTGGTTTATTGATTATTTNTTCACAGACAAACAGAAAAAGTAGCAGTGCTGCAGTGGTTTATTGATTATTCCACATCTTGAAAACTTGGCTCTCCAGAAGAAAATGCAGGAAGCAATCTCCCACACCGGCGGAGAAATAAACGAGCAGGTGAAAGTTTGCTGGTGTGGGGGTTATGTGCCACGCCCGACACTGCCTCGGCGAGTGCTGGTTGTCAACTGTTGGTCCTTCATAGTTCGAGCACTGAGAGTTTGCTGCTCGTTATCGACTGCTGCCCGGCGATATCCACCCTCCTCTCCGCAGAATATCAAACGTTACCAAATAAGGGCATGGCGTGGGCAAAGCACCCTCTTCCCACGCTATGCCGAACTGCATCATAGTAAAATAATAACATTTCTAGAACATTCTCGAAGGAAGAAAATTTCTACAAAAGCGGTAAAAGTTTTTATCTCAGATTGCTGATGCAACCTAAACAGTGAAAACACATGCCAGATAAACATTCTAACATGGCCAAAACTTCAAATACTGACGAGCAATTACAACTAAATGTCCCGATTAAATTATTATAAACTGCATCATTACAAGATATTATGGCAACTAACAACTATGTGAGAGAATATAGATTATACAGATTAAAATAGTTGAAAAGTGTCAGTTTTTATAAGAAACTGAATGACGGCAGGAAGTTTTTAATGGATAGCAATTAAGTTGCATTACAACTGCATGGGCAGGGAAGAGGAGTTTGTGAGTAAATGAAAAATATGATAAAAACTCCCAAATACATTGAATATCATTCTGTGCTTAGGTATAATGGAGCACATAGGTTGTGGGAGCCCGAAAGGAGAAAAATTATCATAGGAAGTGATTTTTTTTGAAAAAAAGAAAAAGAAGAAACTTAAATATCAATTAAAGCAACAAAAAAATCCCTGAAAAAAAAAAAAAATCAAGTAAATAATAATGTTCAACCAAGCAAAGCAGATCAAAAGGGAGACAATAAAACACATGTGTCACAAAAAATAAAACAAAGTAATACAATTAAAGAAATGGAACAAGTGAGAAATTCCACAGAAAACTAAAAGATACAAATGAAATCAAGATGGCAGTAAGACTACATTACAGATTTTTCTGCCAATGAAGATGCAATGTTTAGCCTTTATACATTACACTGTAATGGTGAAGTTCCTATAAATTACAAAGAAACATAGTCAAGAGAAGATAAAAGTCTCTGAAAGAAAGTGATACAGGACAAAATAGATAAATTAAAGGAAAGTAAAACATGGGATATTGTTCCTGAACCGCACAATATAACGTGGAAGTTGCCACGGAAAAAATAGCTTTTATTAGTTAACAATGTACATCACATTTTCATGTGAATAAACAATGGATCTTAATCACCTTATTCCTGTCGTAATTATTACAATTTATTCCTGTAAAATTAACAATTTTCTCATGATAAATTAGCAGTTTGGCAACATGTTTTGACGGCCAGGTGGAAATCACATGATGAAAAAATTCAGGTGCCTGTTTACTGGATAACACTTCCATATAACCTGTTAAAAAATATAAACTATACACGAGATAGACTGCCTACATGATATGGCTAAAAGTAATGGGACCGGTAACACTGTACACAAACCAGCAACATTGTGGCCCTCCCCTCCACAAAAACAGTTAACTTAAAACTCCCAGACGCTCGGTGACAGTTTCAACCTCCAATGGATTCACTACAGTTTGTGTGCGAGATATGGAACAGCAAATTTCGAGAAGTGTCGTGCTATCAAATGTTACGTAAAACGTAAATCTGCCGCTGTGAAGTGCGAAATGTTTAAATAGGATCATGGAAAGAACTTGTATACACAGCTTTAGCGTCAGATGGCTCGAGGCCTTTCTAGTGGACTGACCAGAAGTGGAAGGCAAGCTTTGTGCGGGACGGCTCTTACCTTAAAAACGAACAGAAATGCGGAAACAAGTAAGGACTCGTTAGGTTCTGGCCACTTGTTGACTATGAGAATGATCAACAGTGAATTGATTATAAAAGTGTGTGCCAAGGTGGTTCCAAAACACCTCACAACTTACCAAGACTGCATTCTTCTCACGTGAACATTCGTGACGGAATATGACCTGGAATCAAAATGCAAAAGTCAGGTGTGGTACAATGAAAACTCTCCTTGCGCCAAGAAAGCGAGANGGAATATGACCTGGAATCAAAATGCAAAAGTCAGGTGTGGTACAATGAAAACTCTCCTTGCGCCAAGAAAGCGAGAATGAGCAAACTAAAAATAAAACCACCGCACATTTAGTCTTTCAATACCCAGGGTATCGTGCGCGAGGAATTTATCCCCCAAAACCAGTTTTTCAATCAATTTTTCTATCCGCAAGTCCTGTTATCAGCCACTAGAAACACCTTGATGTTGCAATGTGACACTGTCACTTATCAATCTCCATNAAAAAAAAAAAAAAAAAAAAAAAAAAAAAAAAAACCACACCCACACACACACACTCCTGTGGTTTTCCAACCCCCTTTTCGCCCGATCACAATCTCTTGTCTCTTCTTTTCATTCAGCAGGATCAAAACCCACTTTACAAGGACACCATTTTGGTACTGTGGATAATATCAAAGAAAGCATTCCTGGTGAGCTGAAATGCATTCTAGTAGAAGCCTTCCAACACTCGTAAAGAAAGAAACGCCTCTCTTGGTGTATAACTGTCCACTGGGACTACTTTGAAGGGGATAACCTTNCCAACACTCGTAAAGAAAGAAACGCCTCTCTTGGTGTATAACTGTCCACTGGGACTACTTTGAAGGGGATAACCTTGACGTGTAATAAAATAATAAATTACAAGGTAAAAAAATCAGTCTCATTTCACAGCTTATATATTACAACTAGCTTGATCACAAAGAGTTTGCTGTCATCTGTTTCTCACTTTTTACATCTTTCCTGTAACACTTCCCATGCTATAAATTCTATTTAGTTTAAACATCATAAAGAAGGACTGAATTATTTGTAATACGTCAACACATACCCTTGAGGAAGAATCAGTGTCCTCTAGTAATTAGAGACAAACTTAGTCCAGTACAGTGTGAGTGGCAGAAGTGCATCTCTCTGTCGTAGCTGTGGATGGAATACGTCAAAGTCAACTGTCTGGGGTACGAGCCAACTGCTTCCTTTGGCACCAGCTTGTTGAGGGACCGGGCCTGGAACAGTATCGCCACTTTGCAAGCTTCACTATACATACCGCGGTGTCTGTAACGGATTTCACACCCTAAGTTATTAGACGTTTTCATAAACAACCACCTGCACATTTACTGTTGCGCTATCGTAAGCGATGGGACCAAAAGACATTTTGATTTATTACTTATTGGATATTGCATCAAAGTAGGTAATTTTGTCATTATTTATATTAGAATTTCATTGGGTCCACTGGAAAGAAATGGTGACTATTATTTTCGGTACATGTGTATTTGGCACATCAAGAGTCCACTAGCTAGGGAAGGATGTACAATGGCAGAAATTTTACACAATTTTTCTATTGTATTATAAAAAAATCACTGTATACATTTGAATCCACTGAAAATCTTCAGAAATCTAAAACTCTGCTAGTTATTAAAATATGATTTTGTTCAAATAAATAAAACCAAATATCATTAAACCATGAATCTACATTTAATTGATAGATATTTATTGAGATTATCAATAAATATAATTAACTGCCTATGTCACATAATTTTATTTGCTTTAAAATCTACAACTTTGTCCATTTATATAAAAAGTTAATAAAAATTATTGAATATTTTATGTAATCCTGTAATAATGATCTTATAAAATATTTTATTATTTTTTGATAAATAATATAAGCCTCATTCTTTTATAAATAGAGAAGATATTTCATTTCCTTTTAACCCTTCGATACCTGAAGGGTTAAGAATTTATTTAAATGTTATTTTATCATCTGAATGTGTGTGTGTGTATTCACACACATGCGCATTCACACGCGCGCTTGTGTTTATATATATGTATACACACACACACACGTGAGCATGTGCGCGCGTGCACACACACACACACACACACACACACACATGGGGATGTTTCACAAGCACCCCCATCATCCCTTTTACTCAGAAACAAAACAACACTGAGGGTTCACAAAAAAGGTGTGATAACTGTACCCTATATGAAGCATCGATTGGTAGTAATCCCATCCCCTGAACATACTGGAGCTAGGGATATGAGGGGTGAGCTTAGAAATTGTAAATGGAAGCCATTGTTGTGTACCGAACCACTGAATAACAATAACTTCCCTTCAGCATTCCTGTTGAACTATCCTTGCTGGCTGCCCATCCCTGCACTCTTTCATGATTCCTACCCGACGTCCACAAGTCATTAGTTGGAAATGTCCGTTCTGAAACAACAGGGAGGGCAACCAACCTTGTCGAGATGTTGCTCTGCCCTGTTTGCAACATCAAGAATGGCATCTTGCAGGGGCTTGGAGACACGTGCTCGGAACAGAACCTCGTGCGAGATGGCGTGCCTCGTGGGTACATCCCGAGGAAGGGTGACCGAACGGCGAGTCGCATTGCGGGGGACAGCACGAATGAAGTTGAGGATCCGCTGCGCCTCGCCCAGATGACTGGCATTNCCAACACTCGTAAAGAAAGAAACGCCTCTCTTGGTGTATAACTGTCCACTGGGACTACTTTGAAGGGGATAACCTTAACGTGTAATAAAATAATAAATTACAAGGTAAAAAAAACAGTCTCATTTCACAGCTTATATATTACAACTAGCTTGATCACAAAGAGTTTGTTGTCATCTGTTTCTCACTTTTTACATCTTTCCTGTAACACTTCCCATGCTATAAATTCTATTTAGTTTAAACAACATAAACAAGGACTGAATTATTTGTAATACGTCAACACATACCCTTGAGGAAGAATCAGTGTCCTCTAGTAATTAGAGACAAACTTAGTCCAGTACAGTGTGAGTGGCAGAAGTGCATCTCTCTGTCGTAGCTGTGGATGGAATACGTCAAAGTCAACTGTCTGGGGTACGAGCCAACTGCTTCCTTTGGCACCAGCTTGTTGAGGGACCGGGCCTGGAACAGTATCGCCACTTTGCAAGCTTCACTATACATACCGCGGTGTCTGTAACGGATTTCACACCCTAAGTTATTAGACGTTTTCATAAACAACCACCTGCACATTTACTGTTGCGCTATCGTAAGCGATGGGACCAAAAGACATTTTGATTTATTACTTATTGGATATTGCATCAAAGTAGGTAATTTTGTCATTATTTATATTAGAATTTCATTGGGTCCACTGGAAAGAAATGGTGACTATTATTTTCGGTACATGTGTATTTGGCACATCAAGAGTCCACTAGCTAGGGAAGGATGTACAATGGCAGAAATTTTACACAATTTTTCTATTGTATTATAAAAGAATCACTGTATACATTTGAATCCACTGAAAATCTTAAGAAATCTAAAACTCTGCTAGTTATTAAAATATGGTTTTGTTCAAATAAATAAAACCAAATATCATTAAACCATGAATCTACATTTAATTAATAGATATTTATTGAGATTATCAATAAATATAATTAACTGCCTATGTCACATAATTTTATTTGCTTTAAAATTTACAACTTTGTCCATTTATATAAAAAAGTTGATAAAAATTATTGAATATTTTTTGTAATCCTGTAATAATGATCTTATAAAATATTTTATTATTTTTTGATAAATAATATAAGCCTCATTCTTTTATAAATAGAGAAGATATTTCATTTCCTTTTAACCCTTCGATACCTGAAGGATTAAGAATTTATTTAAATTTTATTTTATCATCTGAATGTGTGTGTGTGTATTCACACACATGCGCATTCACACGCGCGCTTGTGTTTATATATATGTATACACACACACACACGTGAGCATGTGCGCGCGTGCACACACACACACACACACACACACACACATGGGGATGTTTCACAAGCACCCCCATCATCCCTTTTACTCAGAAACAAAACAACACTGAGGGTTCACAAAAAAGGTGTGATAACTGTACCCTATATGAAGCATCGATTGGTAGTAATCCCATCCCCTGAACATACTGGAGCTAGGGATATGAGGGGTGAGCTTAGAAATTGTAAATGGAAACCATTGTTGTGTACCGAACCACTGAATTACAATAACTTCCCTTCAGCATTCCTGTTGAACTATCCTTGCTGGCTGCCCATCCCTGCACTCTTTCACGATTCCTACCTGACGTCCATAAGTCATTAGTTGGAAATGTCCGTTCTGAAACAACAGGAAGGGCAACCAACCTTGTCGAGATGTTGCTCTGCCCTGTTTGCAACATCAAGCATGGCATCTTGCAGGGGCTTGGAGACACGTGCTCGGAACAGAACCTCGTGCGAGATGGCGTGCCTCGTGGGTACATCCCGAGGAAGGGTGACCGTACGGCGAGTCGCATTGCGGGGGACAGCACGAATGAAGTTGAGGATCCGCTGCGCCTCGCCCAGATGACTGGCATTTATGCAGCAAGCAGTTGCTGGTTCACTAATGTATACTATACTAGCAAGAGCTGCACGAGTTGCTGAGCAAGTTCACTGCTATGTTACACACACTATTAACCTCAAAAATAAAAATACTTTTATATTCTGCCAGCCACTTTAACTTTTCATCGTGAGCCACACACCAAAATTTGAATTTATTTTACTCCATATTAATGTTATTGTTAGCAAGATATTTGGAACCATTAAAAGCATATACTTGGGAAAGTTAACAAAATAATCTAACCGCTCGACTTCTCTAGCAGATGCAGGCAGAATGCCGCGCTGCCGGCCGGCAAACCTGTATTTCCGCGTTCCACCTCATTTATAATCACTATATTGAGACCTCAAATATAGTGTTTAGAAACTAGAAAATTATTTAAAAAATAACTTGCTTATCTTATTGTTTCTTATGTTTTGTGTACCTAACATACCTTTTATTATTCTGACGGCACGAAAGCTGTGTCTGCACTTTATTTTTAAACTTTAAGAACTGTACACATAAGCTGAAAATATAGATATGGCAGTTTGAGAAACACTTAATACCTGGGATGAGATTAAATACAGCGAAGAAAATCCGTAATATAAAATTAAGAATTTGTTTTATTCTCAAAAGCTATTTTCTTCCTGTTTATTTAAGGGAAAGGGTATAAAAGTAACACATCTTACTTGCGTGAAACGCGTCGGCTAATTGGCGTCCATTTTGTGGACCTAGCCTCTTAAAGTCCATCTCAGTAACTTAGAAAAAAGGAGAAGCCCAATTATGAAAGTAAGATCATCGTTGATAAACATTTCCAAAAACATGCATTTGTTTTTTGAAAGTAAAAATTAAGTTGCTATTTAACTCAAATGAAAGCTAACTAGAGAAAAATCAAAAAAACTTAAATTTATTAGAATTTGCTCTGTTTGAAAAATACTGTATAATATAAACCCAACTTTTTGCAAGCAGGACTCTTGAGCCCCACCCAAATAATTTGATGTTTAATTTTCGTGGCTTAACATTGTGACATATTATTATGTAGGCATACCATGTGAATATAGCCTTAAAATGANGATGTTTAATTTTCGTGGCTTAACATTGTGACATATTATTATGTAGGCATACCATGTGAATATAGCCTTAAAATGATAGCTGTGCTCTTGAAATGAATGTTAGAAGTTATATTAAATTAATAAAAAATACCTATACCAAATTTTGTATGCTAGGCCTAACTTGGAATGTATAAACTTACAAAACTTAAAATTTACATTGTGAGGCTAAATTTCTCGTAAACTATTTTATATGCCTTTACTATTATGAAATACGTAAACACATTTTTTTATGCGCACGTCTACATCACATACGAATTGCTAAATGCGTTGTGGTGCATATTAAACAATACCATNACACATTTTTTTATGCGCACGTCTACATCACATACGAATTGCTAAATGCGTTGTGGTGCATATTAAACAATACCATAGTACCATAATGAAGGTTAGGTCAGATGTAGATAGTAGATAATTTTCCCGTAGATTATTACAAAATTGACTTTGGTGTAAGAAGTTAAACATTGAAATATTTTTTTTGCTTTATGTTGTTTCACATTTGATGTGTGTCTATATAGTCGTCATTGACACTAAATATTTACGCTAGAATTTATATTTCAAGGGTGAAATATTGCATGTCTTGTAGCTAGCATTAAGTCACTGATGCAGGCTGGATGCTCACTCTATCCCAGGCTCCAGGTGGCTGCGCATCTTCGACAACTAGTGTCGCAGGAAGAGCAAAGTACAACTCACGGCTGCCAACTCGTGAATACTGCACGTAGAACTAACCCACACCTGCCATCATCGCTGTTGGCGCTGAAACGATGCGTCTTTCATATGCAAGACCTCGTCTCCTAAAAGAATATATTTTTATTCATCAGTGGTGGCTACGTATTACGTTTCTCATGGATTCCCCGCGACCTGATGTAACGGAATATTTGAACTTACCTGTGGGCTCTAGGGGGCGATACTAAAAATAAATGGTCAGTAGCTCTCATATGGAGGGGAAGGCGGCTGGCAGGGGATGGAGGCCTGCTGACTAATTAACTTACGCGAGTAACTGACTGAATAAATAACCAAATAAACAAATTGGTGAGGGTGGTGGGGGAGGGACCTAGGGAAATGTAAGTTTTTAAAATATTTTTTTTACAAATTTTTAAAATACTTTTATTGATTTTTTTTAAATATTTAAAAATTTTTTTCAAAGTTTTTATAATATTTTGGGATTAAAAAAAAAAAAATTGGGTTCCAGGTATTCAAGGTTGAGGTCATCCATATCCAATATGGCTGCCAACCAACTGGGATGACAGGGCATGAATGGTGGCCCCGTACCCTTGTGGTTGAATCGGCATAATCATTCTACTTCTGTTTATTTATTATGACTTACTGCAGTGTCTGCTTTGTTTGTGGTTTTGCTGTTTTCGTATTTTCGTAATTGTGCTGTCTTCTTTTGCTTCGTGGTCACTCTTTGTCTAACTGGATTGCTGTCTCTTGTTCCATATATATGCTTATTTATATCATCACATTTTTATTGCGTTTGCGTATCTCATCCCCATATTTTGTTCTTTGTTTTTGGTTACTTTATTCGTAGTCATTGTAGACAATGGAGATCCTCTCATAATCCGAATTCAGAACTTTAGTCATTCGTAGTGGCATCCTTTCATGCGTACCTTCGCTTATGAGTGAACGTTAAGTTCACGAGTTTGTTGCTTGGGTATCCAGAATAATTCCACAGATATACGCACGTTATTTAAAACATAACTAGTGCAAGTACCCCATTTACTGCAAGGCTTGTTTCATTATGGCCTTGCGCTCAGAAAAATGTCTTTTTGAATCAAACAAAATTTTTTGGTGCAACCAAATTAAATCAATATTGTGTAGTAGTGTCTAAACACCTTAAGCATTTAAGAAATGTTTTGTACCCAAAGACGAGTTTCAAGCTCTTATTCCAACTACAAGAACATGATTCTTGAATGTTATCAGAAATAGCTTTTGCTAAAACATTTCATACACAGAAACTTTAGAGTTGTCTTCAGACATGTATTATGCTTTTATCTTTATTAATGTAGGACAATGGTATAGGGACACAGCTTGAAGTTACGTTCAGGTTGGTTGCCAACAGAGATTGCACGCCAGCTGAGCGCCTCGCATGTAGAGGTGACTAGGCAAGTGGCAAGCCAGCTAGACTCAGTGTAGAGCTCAAGCATGTTCAGGCTTCCTACACGCACAATATCTGCAGCCAGGCAGAACCACCGAGGCTCGGCTTCACATATTATACACAAATTATTTGTTTTCGTGTCATCATTTTACAACTTGTTTCACATTCTTGTAGCTAATTTTCACAGAGTGTCATTGGCTGGTTGCAAAAATGGATAGATATAAATAAAATATAACAATGTTCCTGCCTTTTTACAAGTAAATAACACAGAATAAAAATTAAGCACAAAATTTAATAACTCATAAAAAATAAAAAAAATAAAAGTGTTAATCAGAAATTGTTAATAATTACTCTGACACCAAATGTTGACACAAAAAGTAAGAATTTCTGCAGAAGAGGTGAAGCCGAGCTTTTAGAGCCTACAAATTTTTCCCGTTCACTCCCACATTACTCACTCGGCACTCCCGCGTTACTCAGTTGGCAACGGAAGCCTTGTTGTTGCCGGAGAGAAACTCCTTGTTACCCCAGACGTTGTAGACTCGCGCTGCTATGTAGTAGTCATCAAAGGTCTTCTCCTGGGAGTCATAGTCTTCGAGGCTCAGGCCCGGGTTCTCCACGAAGCTCAGCAGTTCCACTTCGAACAACACCTCCGCATCTGGACACAACACACACACTCTCAACTCTCCTGCATGTTGCGACTTAAGAAACAACATACAGCATAAGAGACGTTCATGTTAAGGCTGTCCACAATAAACTGAGCACTTCTGAAGCCCTGCTTATGATCTACTGTCATGCATGCGTGTATTCTTTTACACTATGAAACATTTGCAGTAACAGTGTTATCCGATAATCACTTTATTCAGGCAACGGTCAAGTGAAATGACTAGAAAAGGACATATTTTACAAACATGAATAATCTTACATTTATATGCATAAAAAGAAAAAGCAAAAGAGGTGGCGGAACTGATGAGGTCAGAGAAGGAAAAAGAAAAAGGGGAGGCGGCTTAAACGAGGTCTTGAGAACCGACGAAGGTGAGGCTATGCGAGTATGCAGCAGCACCAAAATGCAAGGGAAGGAGAAACAGGCAGACCCCAGAGAAAACCCACTGGCCAGCGGCATCACCCAGNGAAGGAAAAAGAAAAAGGGGAGGGGGCCTAAACGAGGTCTTGAGAACCGACGAAGGTGAGGCTATGCGAGTATGCAGCAGCACCAAAATGCAAGGGAAGGAGAAACAGGCAGACCCCAGAGAAAACCCACTGGCCAGCGGCATCACCCAGCACGACTCCCACATGTGGAACTCCGGGAGATACCCTGCTGGGAATTGAACCAGGTTCGTCTTGGTGGGCGGGTGCTCTAGGGGCTGCACCACCGAGGCTGCTCTGGTATACACGGGAAATTAATTTCTTTACAAATTATATGGTAACGCACTTTAGCAGAGTTATTAAATAGTGGCATTTACTCAAGTTATAACTAACAAAAATTCCTTGCAGTAAAAAATATACAGCATTAACATCAAATGCATTAATATATGCATAACAAAGTTATGCATTCTTTGTCCATCTGTATACATTTAGATCTCGACACAAAGTATTTCACTTTGAAGTAATTTTCACTTTAAAGTACATCTTTCAAATCCCAAACAGATGCCATATCTTTAAATACTTGTTCAGTAAAAAGTATTTTTCACTTTTAAGTATCAACTTTCAATCCCCTTAGTGTACTTTGTAGACATATCCTACACAGGCACAGTCTATTGTTTCACATTGTAATCAAACATATGCCAATATAAAAACACTAACCAATACTTACTNCACAGTCTATTGTTTCACATTGTAATCAAACATATGCCAATATAAAAACACTAACCAATACTTACTCCATTACCTAAAAATTTTCAGAATTAAAAAATAATATCACCCTTAAAATTTTCAATGTAGACATTGGAATAAAATATTGTCTTTAATTCAGGAGAATACTGTATTCANTAATATCACCCTTAAAATTTTCAATGTAGACATTGGAATAAAATATTGTCTTTAATTCAGGAGAATACTGTATTCATGCTTATCGTAAGCAGGAAAACTTATTAACTGGAAGTTATTGTAAGGAAATCACTGCACCACAAACTGAATATTGCAAATCGCAGGGGCAAATGCGTAGAAACCAAGTTTTCCCAGTGAAGTTTNAATCACTGCACCACAAACTGAATATTGCAAATCGCAGGGGCAAATGCGTAGAAACCAAGTTTTCCCAGTGAAGTTTCTACAAAACCCTATGGTTTCTACCCATATGTATGATAGAAAAGATAAAGGGCTTTGGAAATAAGCTATTTTTTNTTTCTACAAAACCCTATGGTTTCTACCCATATGTATGATAGAAAAGATAAAGGGCTTTGGAAATAAGCTATTTTTTTTTAAATTTACTTCTAGAAAAATATTTTAAGTGCACTGATTGTTTTAGATTTTGAAAGACAATTACGTTAAGATTGCTTGTAGCCAACTATTATTAGACCTGCAGTCAGTCTTAGGAAGTAACGGCTACTGACAGTACGTAGTCAATAAATAAAGCTACTCTATCACTTCCTAGGAACGTTTAATAAATAATCGAATATTTTACAAATTAAAAATATTGGAACACTTAACCACTTTCAAACAAAAATGATATTTGTAATGAAATTTTAGCAATTTAATAAATTACAATAAATAACAGCATTAATTTGTGTATCGTACTGCTAAAACACATTCTTGAGATCTGTTGACAGGTGGATGCATGTTTTAGCTTTCCACAATAGTGTATTAATTATATTAAGTGGACTGAGTTGTTATTTTTCCGAGATGATACTAAAGTTGCAGTAAACAAAGAACTCCAGTATGACTGCGGCCATGCAAGGAGACATAATATAATTTCAGTGGAGATCCTTTTAGCCCCAGCGGGGACTGCCCCCGCGGCTTCTACACCCTTGTACAGGAAACTCACTCGGTGGTATTCGGGGAGGACATCCCAGTTACCCGTATGCCATGTCTGGGTGTATTAGGAAATTGTCTTCAGGCCGACTTGCAGCCCCAGGATCACCGCATCCGTGGAGAGACTGAACTTGTCGGTCTTCCCTCGCAGGTACGTCGAGTCGAAGGGCTCGTCCACATGCTTGATGAAGGTGTTATAATGGATGACCACTATTTTCAAACACTTATGAGCAAATTACACCTTACAGAGTACGCTACGTAATGGATCCAGCTACGTAATGTGCTTGTGAGAAGAGTCTTAGCCGGCACAGAGAACACAGTACGTGATGACGCTGTGCCCTATGTCTACTTTCCTTTACGTCACAACTCAGAAAATGAGTGATCGATACAATTTGATATAATGATTATTAACTGTTGTTCTGCGTTATATAAGTCTGTGGGACGTAATTAAACTGTATAGTAAAGGAATGTTGTAACCTGATATTTAACTGTACATAATTTGAGGTAACATTTAATAGAATTTTTTTTTCATGTTTGTTCAAATTATGAATTTTGTAAAATGTAAACTGAAACGAACAATAAAAATCATATTGAACTGAAGGTGGGATTGTACCAGACTTAATACTGTTTCCAGTTTGAAACATTATTAGGTCATCACTTCCACAGCCCGCAAAATTGTCAATACATAAAAAGTGCGAGGAATAATTTACAATGTGTCTATTGAGTCTGACCTAATCTAAGTGATCAAACTAACATTTTGAAATAAATGTGAAACAGGACTGGTGTTGGGCTGCACACATTTTGCTTTATAAACAGTCATCTGGATCTGGAAGTAGAAATAAGAAACCCACACTTCCCAAGTTGTTACAACATCCCACTATCAACACTCAGAATAAACCAATGCAACCAAGTTACACCAAAAATTACTTTATTAACCTACATTTAGTTATGAAATTGTTCAGTAAAGTAAAAAAATTTAAAATAAATGAGTGGCTTGACATAAACAAAGTGTTAAGTTGCTTTAATACTTAACATTTTAGATACAAGCAAATGTTCAGGTGTATCGATTGTCTTATCTCTGAGGGAGGGATTATGTTTTCATGTTTCACATATTACATCACGAGTAACATGGTCACATACACACGCGTACTTATACTTTGATTAGTGTGTTTCAATGAGACCTATCACGATTGTTGCTCATAATATATCACATACATTCACATAAAGAAAAACTTGTCAATGTTATCTAAAATGTGTGTGTGTGTGTGTGTGTCATATGCAGGTCAATCAATCACAGTAGGGATAAAGTTGTGTTGTCCTTGGTTTTTGGGCTTGTCATCTGTGCTCTTTCTATCTACTACATATAGTATAATAATTTCCTCCCGAATGGAGGACAAAGAGATAACAAATTTTAAAAAAATAATAATTCCTATATTAGTTTTTTTTTAATATTTTGAGAAATTTTTACATAACAGCAGTTGATTAATTAAATCGTATGTCCCATAGAAGTATAAAAATAACTGCACAAAATGGTAAATGTTCAAGATAAAGTTTGGAATGCTAGCAGTTGGCTACGTCCATCTCCTCATTGTCACCAAAGTTTGTATAAACCAGGAATGCAAAATAATGACGTTTGTATTAACATGCGTTTACAATAGTTTTAAACAAATCTGAAATAAAATATTGACAGATTCAACGTATTGAAAAAATAAGACATTATTCGCAGCAGCATAACTTATTTCTACCAATGTATTCAAGATTAAATAGCTATTTTTTTGTNATTCAACGTATTGTAAAATAAGACATTATTCGCAGCAGCATAACTTATTTCTACCAATGTATTCAAGATTAAATAGCAATTTTTTTGANATAAAATAAGACATTATTCGCAGCAGCATAACTTATTTCTACCAATGTATTCAAGATTAAATAGCTATTTTTTTGTTAAGCTTAATTAACATTAAATTCCCTATCTCACTCCAAGGGGAAATAAGACACATGTACCAATAAAGTTACACTGTAATTTTCAATGTTTAAAATAAAACAGACCATAACATCATAAAATATTACCCATGTGGGTTTAGGGGAATTGTGCACAACAGCAATATATTTACAAGATTTTAATATTTTATATTTTATCTTCCATCAGTGTTCAGAGAGTAATAAAGGCAGTTAAAAGCTGATGTGAGAAGGTGTTTGAAATTAATATTACATCATGTTGTCAAAAATTTAGATAAACTCTCTGAAAAAGTTATGATAATAATGTTGTAAATATACCGCTTTCACTACAATTCCCCTCAACACTACACATGATGTGACGCAATGCTAGATAGAGCAACAGCATTACCGCCGGTGTCCAACATGACATCCTTCGTCACGTCACTGAACGTAAACTCATCCTGGTACTCCTCGAGGTACTGCGTGGAATGCGCCTCATCCAGGAACAAGGCTATATGTCCTCTACAGCCACCTGCAAGATCATACACAGTGTTACTGCTTCTAGAGAGCCACAGACAACTATTCCAATTAGCCTTTACCAAACGTTCATTTATTAGTTACGTCTAAGATTTACATGGCGTAATTAAGACCTATGCCTCTTCTCAGATTTAACAGTGAAAATCATATAGTTTGAGATACACAAAAAATTTAATAAAACTTCATAAGTAAATGAATACTTCTACACACAAAACATTAGGCACTTTACAAACAAACACACATAAGATAAGAGTTGATTTGTATTTTTCAAGGGTATGTGTATTGGACACATTATCTGGCTGATACTTTGATACGAGTTATCAAAACATAGGCACAGTTTGAGGGGGATCCCACACATCAATACCACAATTATACTTGCTGCTCATGGAACATACGCAAAAACAAATAAGAAACTGAAAGGTATTAATTTCCAGATGCAGTTAGTAATTGTTACTGTATTTTACAAGATAGCCTTTTCCCTTGGCTTCCAGAGATGCTGCTTTTCCAGCAAACAGAAGTGGCTTGGATGTTGGGCAAATGCAAGATGAAGAAGGCACTGCCTTGCCCCACACTCACCGCCAGCACGGTGGTCATGCAACTTGTGCTCAGAGTTGTACAGAAAAAAGCTGTGAGGTGCGTGTGCTCGTCACGCGCCCTCTCCAGCGCGCCAGCCACATCATCATTGGCAATGAAAACAGATTGCCTGTTCTCCAGATGCAAGTCAAGCCCGAACACAATTATGTTCTTGTCTGCCATTTTGTAGGACAGCAAACTCCAGCCTTCTTCTGGGGACCTGGCGTACCTACAGTCAGGGTAGGATCTCGCCTAGTCACGGATAATGTCCCCGACCTGGAGAACATCAGAGTCTTGTCCCTTGTGAATATACTTGTACAGGTACCGTGTCGCTTGAAGCGACAAACAGACTTCCACATTTGTATGGCATTGATATTTCGGCAGTAGGTATGGATTGTATGGCACAACATGCCTGTTGTCTTACACCTTCGTGCCAATATTGACAGAAGCAACATTATCCGGCCTTCTATACTGAACGAGGCCACGAACATGAAGCAGTGTCTTGCAGAAACTCCTTCGGGAAGTGGAACATGCAACCTCCATCGCTTTATCAGGGTGCAGATGGACCGCACTTTGTGTGTAGCATGTGGGTCTNTTCTGGGGACCTGGCGTACCTACAGTCAGGGTAGGATCTCGCCTAGTCACGGATAATGTCCCCGACCTGGAGAACACCAGAGTCTTGTCCCTTGTGAATATACTTTTACAGGTACTGTGTCGCTTGAAGCGACAGACTTCAATATTTGTGTGGCATTGATATTTCGGCAGTAGGTATGGATTGTATGGCACAACATGCCTGTTGTCTTACACCTTCGTGCCTATATTGACAGAACCGACATCATCCGGCCTTCTATACTGGACGAGGCCACGAACATGAAGCAGTGTCTTGCCGAAACTCCTTCAGGAAGTGGAACATGCAACCTCCATCGCTTTATCAGGGTGCAGATGGACCGCACTTTGTGTGTAGCATGTGGGTCTTGACCAATGCACACAGTGCAGGTTCCACCTCTTGGCCCGGAAGGTCAGCACGGACAGCAGCATCAACAGATTCAGGCATCACCATCTCGTCACCTTTTGCTAAAATCAGAAGGATGTGAGTGTGGGGTAGTCCCAGCTTCTGGAATTATTGTGTAAGTGAAAGCATCCACCTTGACAAACACTTGTTTCTTGTGGATGTCATTCATAAGAGTATCCTGTTTCCCTTTGAACACCCTGCATACCACATCAGGGCGATGACATGCCTGCTGGCGCCTTCCAGCANGAAGCGACAGACTTCAATATTTGTGTGGCATTGATATTTCGGCAGTAGGTATGGATTGTATGGCACAACATGCCTGTTGTCTTACACCTTCGTGCCTATATTGACAGAACCGACATCATCCGGCCTTCTATACTGGACGAGGCCACGAACATGAAGCAGTGTCTTGCCGAAACTCCTTCAGGAAGTGGAACATGCAACCTCCATCGCTTTATCAGGGTGCAGATGGACCGCACTTTGTGTGTAGCATGTGGGTCTTGACCAATGCACACAGTGCAGGTTCCACCTCTTGGCCCGGAAGGTCAGCACGGACAGTAGCATCAACAGATTCAGGCATCACCATCTTGTCACCTTTCGCTAAAATCAGAAGGATGTGAGTGTGGGGTAGTCCCCGCTTCTGGAATTATTTTGTGTAAGTGAAGGCATCCACCTTGACAAACACTTGTTTCTTGTGGATGTCATTCATAAGAGCATCCTGTTTCCCTTTGAACACCCTGCATACCACATCAGGGCGATGACATGCCTGCTGGCGCCTTCCAGCGAAAGAACAATCTCAGGCCACTTCGGATTGCATGTGAATGTTGTGAAGAGATCCTGTCTGCCAAAGTGGCGCATATAGCTACAGAGTGTTGGTACATATGCCTTTGTAACCCATAGAAGGATGAACGTAGGATCACAGCTTTGCCTACTCTGACTTGAGCAGCATCAGCTTCCTTCTGCATGTGCTCATGAAGACCCAGGTATTCCTCAACTCTGAGCTCGTCTTGGTTTTGCCTAATGCACCAAATCCTCAAGGCTTCTGCCTTGCAGTATGCATCAACGACTAACTGTTGGAAGAGTTGGCCTGAATGGTGCAGGACAGAAAACCAGCACCCCTGCATTATGCGATACGCATAGAATTGGTTGCAGGTCACCGTGTTGCAAGTCGTGCTCACAATTAATGAGAGGCTGAGGCCACAGCTGTACCCACATTCTCCATGCGAGAACAGAAGAGGGTATGCCATAGGGTCCGCTAAGGCATTGACTGCACCGGCCTATCCATAGGAATTATCCTAACAACATTTCTTAAGAGCGGGACATCACCCACGAAAATAGCTGCAACCTTGTTGAGAGCAACAGGAAGGTTGTAACTATTAGGATCTTTGCCCAGACTTGGCTTAATCGTCAAAGTGACCTGCCTCAAAGGCAGACACATCTGGTGAGCCTACCCTTCTTCTGCCAGCATCGCATGATGCATCAACTTGTGGATCTGCGCCAAAGGATTGATCTCGCAAAGAAGTTGTTCCAACCGGTCCAAAATTCCAAGCTGGCAAAGATTGTGCTGACGCACACGGGCATCATTAGCTGCATCTACATCAATAAAGTAGAGTAGAATATACAGAGGGTCGGTGGCCCCCCACAGAAAGTTGTAATGACGCAGTATTCTTGATTTTCGGGACCAAGACAAGTGTCATTTTTCTTTAGCTTTGCTAAGCTACGTAATATTTTTATCTGTATTCAAAATTAAAACCATGGTGGTTCGTTTTACCATGTTAGTTTGTTCATCGGGCATACGTTTGCTATTTTACGTTTCTCAGGAGTCTGTTTACCGTTTTGTTTCGAATATCATAGTTTTCAGTTTTTGTTAAGTCAGCATTAGTTAGAAACTTTAGACCGAGTCGTACAAATGTTGTACGAGAAGTTAGTCTATCTGTATGTTGACGGCGCAGTTTTAGTTCCTACAACGCAGTTTCAATAACGTGTGGAGAACATGCATGGCCAGGCCCTTATCACAGGAGAGGGGGGTGATAGGCAGCACAAATACACATGTGCCCATCTCCCTTCAAGCAGTGGATAGTCAGTTGGAAGGCAGACGCCCTTCAGGTCAGTCGGCGGCGAGGGCAGTTGGAAGGCAGTCTCCCTTCAGTTCAGTGGTAGAATGGCCATCTAAGCCACGTCAGGTGCGACGCTAACCCTTACATTGGCCAACTTGAACTTACGAGATTATTTCTCTGCCGGTGTGGGAGGTCGCAGCATTTCTTGTTTCTGTCAATAAGTTTTATAACAGGAATAAGTCTTGACAACTGTGGCTCTGGTCTGCAATAGTTTATTTACCTGTGAATGGTCTGTACTCTGCATAATTGAACTTCGTATGCGAAGTGTGGTACGTAAATGATAAATAAAAGTATAAAACCAATACTCTGGAACTTGACCTTATTTCATATGTAATTGGCGTCCTTTTTGCCGAGTCTCGTGTACTACCTCTGAGCTAGTAGAGTGCAAGCAAGTCTGCAATTTACAAACTGTGTAACTGTAGCGGCCAACGTTACAACGTGCAGCCCCAGAGGTCAGATGATGCACTTGTCCGTGAGTTTGGAATATGTAAAAATATCTGCCAGGAGAATCCACAAAGCAGTCTGCACAGAAAGAGACAAACGATAAGGCTGAATTGTAATTCCTGATGAACTGCCCGCTATAGGCACTCTCGTCAGAGTCGCCCATGAGCAATTCCTGTAGGTCTTCAGGACATTCACCGAGAGGGGGTAGCTGGATTTTACCCCTCATGTAACACATGGTGAAACTGCCATCATGTTTTATGCCTTCCATTTGCCCCATGCCGTGTGCCTCCACAGCAACTGGCCCACCTACACGGGCAGCATGGTAGTGCCTTGTGTGAGCCGCTTCATGTTGGAGGATTAGTACAGGTGCACTCTCCTCTCATAGAAGGGCCCAAGCAGTCCTCTGCTACTTCAACATCCAACAGGACGGTACTGTTCCCCTTTAATGCTTGTAATTTATATGGTTATTTACTGTACTTACCTAAAATTTATTAAGTTTCCTTTGAGGAATCAGAGTAAAGTTCAAATCTGTCCTGTACATTACTAATGTTTGGTTCTGGTCCGTACCACATCCATTATACACAAGTACTTTATTAGCGCTAATTTTAGTTTGCGGACTTGAAACAAAGAAATGTCCGAAATTATTATGCTTTACCTGTTTTTCAACACGAGTAATTTAAAACAAATAGTGATAGAATTATCAAAAATAAATTACGTGGTTGTTAACAATTGCAACGCTTCACGACAACTAGTAGTGTATACTAGCGTTTGAGGTTAGGGAGTGTGTTTACCTGCTCTTGGCGCCACTGAATTTTGGAAGTGCCAGTTTTAAGATAGTTTTTCACAGATAAACAATAGTTCCGAATATATTGTGGTTTTCGGACAGAATATCTGATCGTTGGATGCGGATAAATTAATGATTTAAGGGCATAGCATGCAGATTTTTTTAACATTGTTTATTGAGGATATTTGTTGGGACCATCCAAAACAAACAACTAATACGGGAAATCGACCGACATAACGGGAACGCAACAAAGTTTCACTGTATATACAGATATTACCTTTTATGCAACAAATTCACATTTCTTAAAAGTCACAAAAATTTTTGGTTGTCAAATTTACAGGAATTCAATACAATAATAATATACTTTGTACAAGCAACTTATTCTGACCAGAAATACTTCCTCTTATTAGATATAATACACTTTACTTTAAGCTCACTGACTAGCAGCAGTTACTGTATAAAATAAATGTATGGACCACCTAATACTAAGTAAGCACTTATCACACTTACAAGGCACAATTTTATAATATGATTATCGTTGAAAACAATTTCCTCTATTATTGCACAAATAATTACAAAAATACAATTGTGTACCTCAATAAGGGAAAGTTTTAATTTGTACTTGCTTGTGTGGTGAATATATTTATGTCATTATGCAGTGATTAATAACTTGCAAAGCTGTAACGCATAGCTGTAGCACCACTCCACCAACACAATTATAAAAGNGGACATCACCCACGAAAATAGCTGCAACCTTGTTGAGAGCAACAGGAAGGTTGTAACTATTAGGATCTTTGCCCAGGCTTGGCTTAATCGTCAAAGTGACCTGCCTCAAAGGCAGACACATCTGGTGAGCCTCCTCTTCCTCTGCCAGCATCGCATGATGCATCAACTTGTGGATCTGCGCCAAAGGATTGCTCTCACAAAGAAGTTGTTCCAACTGCTCCAAAATTCCAAGCTGGCAAAGATTGTGCCGACACACACGGGCAGCATTAGCTGTATCTACACCAATAAAGTAGAGTAGATTATACCGAGGGTCGGTGGCCCCCACAGAAAGTTGTAATGATGCAGTATTCTTAATTTTCGGACACTAGTCATTTTTCTTTAGCTTTGCTAAGCTACGTAATATTTTTATCGGTATTCAAAATTAAAGCCATGGTGGTTCGTTTTACCATGTTAGTTTGTTCATCGGGCATACGTTTGCTATTTTACGTTTCGTTTCGAACATCGTAGTTTTCAGTTTTTGTTAAGAGTCCGCATTAGTTAGAACCTTTCAGACCGAGTCGTACAAATTTTGTACGAGAAGTTAGTTTATCTGTATGTTGACGGCGCAGTTTTAGTTCCTACAACGCAGTTTCGATAACTTGTGGAGAACATGCATGGCCAGGCCNCCTTATCTCAGGAGAGGGGGGTGATAGGCAGCATAAATACATGTGTGCCTGTCGCCCTTCAAGCAGTGGATAGTCAGTTGGAAGCCTGACGACCTTCAGGTCAGTCGGCGGCGAGGGCAGTTGGAAGGCAGTCTCCCTTCAGTTCAGTGGTAGAATGGCCATCTAGGCCACGTCAGGTGTAACGCTAACCCCCACATCGGCAAACTTGAACTTACGAGATTATTTCTCTGCCAATGTGGGAGGTCGCAGCATTTCTTGTTTCTGTCAGTAAGTTTTATAACGGGAATAAGTCTTAACAACTGTGGCTCTGGTCTGTAATAGTTTATTTACCTGTGAATGGTCCATACTCTGCATAATTGAACTTCATATGCGAAGTGTGTTACGTAAATGATAAATAAAAGTATAAAACCAATACTCTGGAACTTGACCTTATTTCATATGTAATTGGCGTCCTTTTTACTGATTCTTGTGTACTACCTCTCAGCTAGTAGAGTGCAAGCAAGTCGGCAATTTACAAACGGTGTAACTGTAGCGGCCAACGTTACAACGTGCAGCCCCAGAGGTCAGATGATGCACTTGTCCGTGAGTTTGGAATATGTAAAAATATCTGCCAGGAGGATAATCCACAAAGCCGTCTGCACAGAAAGAGGCAAACGATAAGGCTGAATTGTAATTCCTGACGAACTGCCCGCTATAGGCACTCTCGTCAGAGTCGCCCATGTGCAATTCCTGTAGGTCTTCAGGACATTCACCGAGAGGGGGTAGCTGGATTTTACCCCTCATGTAGCACATGGTGAAACTACCATCATATTTTAGGCCTTCATTTGCAAAAGAGTGCGCCACAGTGAGACACTCACTTTCCATTAGCCCCATGTCGTGGGCCTCCACAGCAACTGGCCCACCTCCACGGGCAGCATGGTAGTGACTTGTGTGAGCCGCTTCTTCATGTTGGAGGATTGGTACAGGTGGACTCTTCTCTTCATAGGAGGGCCCAAGCAGTCCTTGGCTACTTCATCATCCAACAGGACGGTACTGTTCCCCTTTAATGCTTGTAATTTAAATGGTTATTTACCGTACTTGCCTAAAATTTATTACATTTCCTTTGAGGAATCCGAGCAAAGTTCAAATCTGTCTTTTACATTAATAATGTTTGGTTCTAGCCCGTACCACATCCATTATACACAAGTACTTTATTAGCGATAATTTTAGTTTGCTGACTTGAAACAAAGAAATTCCTGAAATTATTATGCTTTACCAGTTTTTCAACACTAGTAATTTAAAAACAAATGGTGATGCAATTGTTAACAACCACGTAATTTATTTTTGATAATTCTAACGCTTCACGACAACTAGTAGTGTATACTAGCATTTGAGGTTAGGGCGTGTGTTTACCTGCTCTTGGCGCTACTGAATTTTCTAAGTGCCAGTTTTAAGATAGTTTTTCACAGATAAACAATAGTTCCGAATATATTGTGGTTTTCGGACAGAATATCTGATCGTTGGATGCGGATAAATTAATGATTTAAGGGCATAGCATGCAGATTTTTTTAACATTGTTTATTGAGGATATTTGTTGGGACCATCCAAAACAAACAACTAATACGGGAAATCGACCGACATAACGGGAACGCAACGAGGTTTCACTGTAT
This sequence comes from Clitarchus hookeri, assembly GCA_002778355.1. Classification (NCBI taxonomy): domain Eukaryota; kingdom Metazoa; phylum Arthropoda; class Insecta; order Phasmatodea; family Phasmatidae; genus Clitarchus; species Clitarchus hookeri. The sequence goes on along the minus strand of NQII01008599.1, from coordinate 24,288 downwards.
ATACAGATATTACCTTTTATGCAACAAATTCACATTTCTTAAAAGTCACAAAAATTTTTGGTTATCAAATTTACAGGAATTCAATACAATAATAATATACTTTGTAGAAGCAACTTATTCTGACCAGAAATACTGCCTCTTATTAGATATAATACACTTTACTTAAAGCTCACTGACTAACAGCAGTTGCTGTATAAAAATATATGTATGGACAACCCAATACTAAGTATGCACTTATCACACTTACAAGGCACAATTTTATAATATCATTATCGTTTAAAACAATTTCCTCTATTATTGCACAAATAATTACAAAAATACGTATGTGTACCTCAATAAGGAACAGTTTTAATTTGTACTTGCTTGTGTGGTGAATATATTTATGTGATTATGCAGTGATTAATAACTTGCAAAGCTGTAACGCATAGCTGTAGCACCACTCCACCAACACAATTATAAAAGGCAAGGAATAGAAGACCAGGAAGCAACTCTGACAATGAAGTAACAATGAAAAAACGCAAAATGCTATTCAATTGTTTATCACAATACGCTTTTCTTTGTAAAGTATGGAAACTATTTCTTCGGCAACACAGTGACGTGAACCGCACGTTCACGAGTCCTTTTGCCCACTGACTGCCGCAGTGTGCCCACAACAGACGCACCACACCGACAGGCTTGTGGGCAAGAGTGCATTAGTGTTTAGTATTTATTCAGTATTGATGTATACCATAATTATCGTGTGTCAAAACAGTCATCACATACATAGCCAGCCAGGGACATGTGACATTTTCAAGTTTGCAATGCAGTGGCTGCTACGAGTCAATACTTATATTTAATATTAATATAATGGTGTTTATAATACATTCATGTTCGGTAATTGTGTTTTATTATGTAAATTGTGTTTAATTATGTTTATATAAGGTATATCTTGTTTACGTCTCATTAGCATTTTAAGTCACATTTGTTTCATCTCTCCACCGCCAGGTGTCGGCCGTGCTTAGGTGGCGCGAGCCGATGCATTGCGCAGTCTAGTAGGCAACATCACTTCGGCGCGAGCGGACGTGGTAAGTCTCTCGTTTCACAAGAACCTCGGTACCAGCCTCTCAGGCTGCAACCTCACTCAGCAATCGCATCATCATATCATTCACGAAGCAACTAGTATTTTTATGTTACATCTCATCGAGGAGAGAGCAGCGTCACGCGCCTTAGGTAATTATAATCCAGCAGTGTGTTTATATGACCACGCGGTCACCACGTGTTTGATCAAAGTGTTCAATAAAATAATTATATACATATAAAACTTGAGTGCTTTATTAATTCAGGCGTGCGCAGCGGCCATACAGCTCGCAATTTCATAATATCTGACTGTGTGTTACCAGAGAACCCCTGGGCCGTCGGCCAAACGACCCAAAAATCTCATCAGCTCACCGCGGAGCTGTGGCGCCGGGCAAATCCATAATCATTACATTCCAACTCTGGTAACCGACCGCGTCAACAGGAACAAACACTACTTTGCTAGTAGGCTATATGGCATTATAAAACACAGTACCTATATTGCAAAATAATAAAACATTTAGTAATTACAGTATTTACATTAATTATAAATAACAGCTGCTGTACACAAGCTATAAAATAAAGAAAAGCACTACTATCATATTTCCTACAAAATTTTAACAGTACAAATAAATATTTTGAAATAAAAAACAAAAAAAAAAAAAAATTCATAAACCTGAATTAAAAAAATTACATGATTTGAAACTTAACTACACAATTCTAACACAAAAATTGTTAATACAAACACACACACTTCACATTAATTTTTTTTAAATATTATTTCGTGTGTTTAATTGTATTTAATTTATAGTTGTATATATTAGTTTTTACTTTTGGACAAGAGTTCCATGTACTCTGAACCTGTAAATACAGGTATAATGTGGATGGCCATGGTTGGATGTCACCTCGAGTTCTACGATCCTGAAAGGTCTTGCTTCTTCTTGCTACAAAGAAAAGATAGCAGGTAAGTTAAGTGCTACTTATCCAGAAGCAAAACAATATTTCAGTATCCAACAGTAAGACTGTTATTTATGAAAACTGTTGTTTACAATAAATGTCTCAAGTTTCAAACTGCAACATTATACATATGAAAGCCAAATATAACTCCTTCCTGATTGGGTACACAATGGAACTTTCACACCAAACATGTCACCAGCCAAGTACGAGTGCCAAGACGATACTTCTGTGTGAACCAACTGAAGGAGCTCCAAGTCCTTTTGAAGCCTGGTTATGTTTTAGTGGGTCACTGCACAGTCGTGCAGCAACAGTACGAGCATCCACACACATCTAAGAACTTGGCTATGTGGCCGTGTGGCACTACGGTTCAACTCCGTGGCAGTCATGTAACCGACTATGCTTTGATTACGTCAAGGGTTCTGATTGGCTGCTAATGCAATGGCATCTGCTTTATTGCCGCATCTTGTAACGCAGCACGACCATTTGTTGTAAATGGTCACAAGCTGGGTAACATGGGGAATAATTACATATTATGAAAACCCCATTGTCAACATTGCAGTGTTCGTAGGCCAAAAAGGGTGTTCTGATTCTAAGAGCTTTGCCAGCATAAATCTCAGATGAGTATTTTACTGTGTGGACAAATTTCTGATGTTTAGGCATGTATGGGCGTGACGTGACGCCCCAGCTTGATAGGGATGGTGTTATCATAAAATATTACGAACACAATGTATTCTTAGTTGGGGGGGATTAGTTTACAGTAAAGAGTAATTATGGAATATATGTAATTTTGTAAAAAATTATGAATACACAAAAAATGTTTTATTTTATGTGTAAAAGTTACCGAGTTACGCATAGCTAAATTGGCTGAGAGAAAAGGTTGTCCATATTAGTGGACAAGTAGGGTTGTTGACTATAAATATGAGTGATTTGCTAAAGATGTTCCCAAGTAACATTTTCCTGGATAAAATGTACAAATGTTCTGGCCCCACCACGTTCTCATAAGTAGCGTATTGATATTTACCTTGTAAATAATTCAGGATTCCCAGTCAGTAATTTTGTGAATACAGTACTATCATTATCATTACTATTATGTGTTTATTGTGGCGAAGTTAAGGCTTTCGCCTTCTCTTACACTTAACCACATACACATACAATAAATAATTATATAAAAAGTTTCACTGCAAATTATTAAAAATGAGTTGAAATGAAATTATGTTATTCCCTTTGTTACACATTGACACAGAAAGAATTGAAATTAGTCATAATAATAAACATAAATTTTAAAACATGTAGAAGAGAATGTGCTGTCAAGGTCTTGATGCCTAATACACTCAACGAGGGGAAATGAAGGAAGGTATACAGGCTCAGTATCCTCTAGAGACCAGGGGAACAGTCTCTCCTTAACGAGGATTTTCAGGGGACTGTACAGGCCGACGTGGTTGCACCCTGGATGCGACTGGTCCTGACTCACCAGAGCGCGTAGTTGGGCTCTGAGGGTTATGCTACCCCTTTTATGGTCTGCTTGGTGATTGAGCATTTAGGAATAGCTGTGAGTACACAGCTATGCACTTTCAGTGATGTTACGTTAAGTTCAGAGGATAAAAAAAACAAAATAAGAAAAAAGAATTATGATTTAGTGGATTCATTGGGGTGAATAGGAACAGTACAGAGGCAAAATGAGCAGCAGCAGTTTGAGGTATACTTTTATTTGGAATAGATGTTTGTATATAAAAATAAATTAATCTCTCACCAAAAACGGTTATTTTTGTATCAGAGACAATTAAAAACTGACAATGTAAAATAAACTTTCAATACAACTTTTTTGGGGTGGGGGCAGGGGTCAATATCTGCCTGCCACAATTTTACGAGACCATTCTCAGGAACTGTGAGGGCTCTTGCATATAATTGTGTCGCGAATGTATGTCACAATTAGGGAATGGTCGGTTCCACTTTTACTGGTACTCTGTTCCCCGTTTTCTTCTATCGCAAGCACACAGAACTCTGGAACTTCCTGAATATCCGTCTCATTTGTGATCTTTATATTTTAGTAGAGATGAAATTGTACATCCCATTTACAAATAATTAGTAATATTTAAGTACTTTTCACTCCATGACAGCAGTCCCACACAATAAACCCTTTGCATTGAGTTCATTTTTACTCCAAATAGCAAAATACCGACTCACTTTGGAAGCCATTATTTGCTTTTTATCTTAAAATGTAAACTAATACCTAATTTAAAACAAAGCGTACATTCTAAGTGCCTTAACAGTAACAAACACCATGCGCAAGTTCACAGTAATAAGACTTAAAGCTTAACGCACGTAAAAGCTTTTTTTATGCCATAGATGCTTTATCAAATGGTAGTGACCATAAATGACACTGATGGCAAATTAACAGATTAGATGGGAGACATTCTCCAGTAATCCACCGGAATGACTTCTCCAGGAGTTAGTACGCCACAGTGTTATTCCTCTCTGAAAACACATAATCTTCTATTAACTTCAGAGTACTCATTGCCAAGGGTGACTAACTCCAACTTCCGTAGACGTCAGCCCACCAGGGAAGGGCAGGAGACTGCGGCATTCCTAACCTATCTCCCTACACTAGTGTAGGACTGCGGGCTCCCTTGACAGGGTGCACGTACGTCAAAACAACACACAATAGACGGCCACCCATACTGTGCACCTGGTGTGTAGTACGGTGGAGCCACAACCATTAGGTCACAACCACAAGGCTGTAAGTCAGTCATCCACCGCGCTGAACTGTCGCCGGTTAGAGTACTCTGGTACGACTCGTTGGTTTAGCCTCAGCTTGGCTCAACACTTAGTTAGGGTGATTTGTCGCCTGCTCCTCTCTTGCATGGCCGACCCCAGAACCTACCTACATGCCTTTCACCCATAGGTGTGGTACCAGGCTGCGTATTAGAAAGGCGGCTATTAACTAAGCTTGATATGGGCTGTAATCCAGCCCCAACTGCACTTTGCAACATAACCCTCTGGGAACGAGCTCAAGCCACCTTGCGAGCCTGCAGACCAACTACGTACTATATAACTTTGGTATCTTAAATGGCTTTGCAGACGGGTGCTGCTTCTGGNAACCACAAGGCGGTTAGTCAGTCAGTCCAGTCCATTCACTCGTCCACCGCGCTGAACTGCCGCCGGTTAAAGTACTCTGGTACGACTCGTTGGCTTAGCCTCTGCTCGGCTCAACACTTAGTTAGGGTGATTTGTCGCCTGCTCCTCTCTTGCATGGCCGACCCCAGAACCTACCTACATGCCTTTCACCCATAGGTGTGGTACCAGGCTGCGTATTAGAAAGGCGGCTATTAACTAAGCTTGATATGGGCTGTAATCCAGCCCCAACTGCACTTTGCAACATAACCCTCTGGGAACGAGCTCAACCCACCTTGCGAGCCTGCAGACCAACTACGTACTATATAACTTTGGTATCTTAAATGGCTTTGCAGACGGGTGCTGCTTCTGGGCGGTCACCTCATCCTTAAAAAACTTTCCAAGGGCTCACAGTTATTTACGAGCCTAGGTACACTATGTTCCAGTAATAACCACCTAGTGCTGTGTTTTAAAATCTTCCTAGCTTCATTATTGTACAATTTTTGAAATTTCTGCAGCTTTGCTTTTCTTTTGGCACTTATCAAGATAGTAAAATATGTCAGTAAGAATTTCCCCCACCTTACGAGGTATCCTAGCTGCTGCTTTTTCAGCTGCTAGGTTAATTACCGTATTAAGACGACCCCCTACATTTGCCCTTTGCAAATTATAAAAATTCAATTTTGCCACAAACACTAATTGACACACCATAATGATAAAAAAAAAAAAATGAAAAGTCAAATATCTTACCAAAATAATTATTAATATAAGTAAAATAGGTAAAAGCTTACCAGTAATTAAACCTTGTGTACAAGAAATAGAAAAGAATGCAGTATTAAAAAAAACTGTTCTGTGTCAATTATTCATCACTTAAATCAGACTCCCCAGTAGAATGATCCTCGCAAACACTTCTGTAACTGAAAAATGCCTGGCTGCAGCACAATTGTTATTCATTTATGCATACGAACCACCATTAGTTTAAAATTCACATCATAAATACGACACTCAAATCATCTTATTCGCAACACCGATGATGGTTTTTATTCAATGTGGTCACTCATAATTAACTAGCTCGCACTCATTTATCAATTCGTTCGATACAAAACCAGAAAACTGCTTCAACCAGGAGTAAACAATGTACGGAAAAATAAATTTGAAGTCTTAGATACAGACAGTATCTCGTACTCGCAACCCCAGATGTATCCCCCTGGGAATGTTGAACGTCCGCACTCGCGTTCACAGACATGATGCTATTTTGGTGATCACGTAGCTGCTCTAGATCACAAGACGTTTAGTTTACCACCATGTTACAGTAGTATCTTTGGGAAACGCAACTTTACCAAACATAACCACCTGTAGTGCATTGTAATGCACAGACCCATTTATGCATATTTAATACTTGTANGGCTGCAGCACAATTGTTATTCATTTATGCATACGAACCACCATTAGTTTAAAATTCACATCATAAATACGACACTTAAATCATCTTATTTGCACCACCGATGATGGTTTTTATTCAATGTGGTCACTCATAATTAACTAGCTCGCACTCATTTATCAATACGTTCGATACAAAACCAGAAAACTGCTTCAACCAGGAGTAAACAACGTACGGAAAAATAAATTTGAAGTCTATCTATGTCTGTCATAGAGCATGAGCGTTGGGGTCTACATACCCCCTGGGAATGTTGAACGTCCGCGCTCGCGTTCACAGACATGATGCTATTTTGGTGATCACGTAGCTGCTCTAGATCACAAGACGTTTAGTTTACCACCATGTTACAGTAGTATCTTTGGGAAACGCAACTTTACCAAACATAACCACCTGTAGTGTATTGTAATGCACAGACCCATTTACGCATATTTAATACTTGTACCAATATTTTAGCAGTGGTTTTGTCAGGTGGTTTCGCGCCTGGATTGAAGTCCAGTAATAGAGCCTATTGGAAGAAAAACGTGATGGAAATTGAAGTTAACCTAGCTGTTTGTTGTGGTTGGGTTTTAATTTTTTTACGATATTAACCAAACTTGTGTTTTTCGAGAGATTAGAATATTTCTCTGGAAACCATGAATTAAATGCTATTACATACACTAGTGATGGCCCAATACTGAAAAAATCTGATACCAATGAAGGTTCTGATATTTAGGAATTTACCGATCAGATACCTGTAAACCATTATTTTCATTTATCCTACTGTAAGCAGACATTTGTCACTAAAGTGGATGAGAGAAAACTGCTGCCTGGAAAGGCTTTGTTTGCAATAAGCTAAAGAGACTTGCTGTTAAGTGAAATTTACTTTATGCTTAGTACATCAAAGCATCAAAAAAAAAATTTTAACAGTATACAAAATTATAGCTCACTATAACATATTGTATTACAAAACTAAGTTAAGGTTGCAAGTAGGTCGCTAGTCTACAAAAAATATGTAAAAGGCCCGGAATTCAAGTACTGACTGAGTAGTACTTATAGGCAGGCACTACTCCGCAAGCGCTTGACTTCCTGTCCTTTACAAAACTAACAATTTGAAAGGATACTATGTAGACTACCTACATACATGTAAGTCATTAAACTTAGAAGTCACAGTTAACATACCAGTCTCTTCGGTTTCAAATTATAAACAATTTGAGGGGGAAAAATACAAAGTTGTTAACAGTGCTTTAGGGTATTAAACTTAGTTTTGATGTAAAAATGTTAATATCTAAAAATTTTGTGATAAGAGGCAATTTAGTTTCTTGGTGCAAATTTCATTAGAAGTGCTAAATAACCTCTCTGAAGCAACAAAAACGGGGGGAAAGGCCCAGTTTATTTTGAGGAAGCAGTTTTAGATTCGGAAAAGATACATTTTCTCTCCAGAAGGTCAAAGGATCATCAAAAAGTGAAATAGTAGGCTGAGCTAAGTACCGAGTCAGTTTTGGTGTGGGATTCATTTGACATCTGAATTATTTCAGCACATATCTGCTGCTATACTGATCCTTCATTCAATGGCCGAGGTGTTGATGCTACTTTTGTTTCTTCTTTGGCGACCTCTGTTCCATGCTAAGTGAAACTAGCTATAGCATTAAACAAAACACACACAATACGTCACTTTGCTGCAGTCATATTCCACAAGCGTACCTGTTCTTATAACAAGGGTCCAATATAGTTGCTGTAGCGTACTGCTCAATATTAGCTTCCATATCCAAAAAACTTTCTTTCAAGTCCAAAATGTACGTCGCAAGCAGTGGTTCTAAGACTAGTATCTTTCAGTGACTTCTGCTTTTGCAGACCACATTGCAAACTGTTTACGATGGGCATCACTTCCGACACAATACAGTTTTTCTTGCAGAGAGCCAGCGTTGCGTCTTTAAATAGCCGCAACAGTTTCACAATATTTTCAGCGAGTGTCCAGTCCGCAGGACTTAGGCTACACAAACCTGAAATCTTGCGAGTGATGTTTTGGACAGCTTCTTGCTGTTCAACCAATCTCTCCAGCATGTTATAGCACGAATCCCATCTTGTTACCTCTTCTTTTATTAGAGCATGTTGTGGTAATCCATACTTTACATGAACTTCTCTCAATAACTTGGTGGAGGCCACAGACATTTGAAAATGAGACAATACGTTCAACATTTGCCACCAGTTTAGAAACACCCTGCTGATTAAGACAACCCTCTTTCACCACCAACTGAAGCCTATGTTGAACACAAGGCATGTGAGACACATTAGGTAGCTGAGTGATTGCACTCTTCATATATGCAGCACTGTCAGAGATGATAACTAACTTTCCCACCTATTTCCCACTCAGCAAATGCCATAGAAATGTTCTCAGCAATTCGCTTTCCTGTGTGGCTTGCTCCACAAAAAGGCATTACAGTGGAATCCTCTTATAAGGTTCTTCAGAGGTCCACAAGAAAGTGACACTATAAGCAGGAAAACACTATAAGAGGGAAACACAAAAATTCAAGAATCTGGACACTAAAAGATATAAAATTATGCACCGTAATAAACACACAATTTTACATAATGAACAAAACCAATATTTTTTTTAAATACATAATCTTTCAAGAAATTTTATCTCCTGGTTGCGAAATCATAAAATTAGTATACGAGCAAAAGATTACTGTACATGCAAAACAAGCACAATTGTTCGTGGCAGTTTGTCTCCTGGTACCAAAGCACACAAAATTGTCTCCAAGCAAAATACGTAACATAAAATCTCTCGTGGGAGTGTCTCCAAGTTGCAACAATGATTAGACTGCTATTTCCAAATCCCGAGCAATTGCTGTGCGTGTTCTACCGGGATTACTGTCTCCGAGCTTGATTAAGTTCAACTTTTCAGCTAATGAAAATGTTTGTCTTTTCTTAGAGGCACTCGTAGTTTTTCATTAAAACTGTTTCAAGGATGAATTAATTTTTACTACATAAATATTAACTGACATGTGGAAAGGTCGTTTTTTGAATGCGAAGTGAAGTCGAAGCGAAGCTTGCATCATGCGAAGGAATTTCAAAGAACAATCTAAGCTGAAGGATTAAAAAATATATATAGTAGGCTACAGTTTTCTAGTATATTCAACTCGTTTGTCCTGTTACTGCCNCCTAGTTTTTCACTAAAACTGTTCCAAGGATGAATTAATTTTTACTACATAAACATTAACTGATATTTGCAAAGGTTGTTTTTTAAATGCGAAGTGAAGTCGAAGTAGGCTACAGTTTTCTAGTATATTCAACTCGTTTGTACTGTTACTGCCAAAAAAATGTATGCCAACTAGACACTGAGCAATGGAATAAAACATATCCTAATCTTACTGCTGAAAAACTGAAATATCAAAATCTGCAAGAAAGTAATCATTATACATTTAGATACCTACAAAATTTATAAAAACTACCCTACTCCATATATTCAGTCCCATTTGGCACCACCACCACAGTGATGTCAATGGATGCCTATCAACATTTGGCCCCTTTCCAAGGACTCATGTCAATGTCAGGCTAGATAGTAAACTTGCTAGCAAGTTGTTTCAGGGTTCAAACCCCACCTGGGGTGACGTTAAGGCACATCGAGATGAGGCGAAGTCGTGTGTAGTCCGAAAAAGAGTCATGAATCAGCTTTATACCCTTTGGTTGAGCTCAGGAATTGCAGTCCTGGGGAAAGTTGTTCGGTCAGGTATTTTATATCTTGGTTCCAAAAAATAAATTTCATTAAATCCCTCACTTTCAACAAACCTGAAGGGAAGAAATACAGCACATCATTTTGCCAATGAGCTCTGTGATTTGTATGTGCTTTGAACTGCATGTTCACAGTGGTGTTTGTTTTGCAAACATGTACATTGATTTTGTGAAATTTTGGTTTACTTCGACTGNTCTGTGATTTGTATGTGCTTTGAACTGCATGTTCACAGTGGTGTTTGTTTTGCAAACATGTACATTGATGTTGTGAAATTTTGGTTTACTTCGACTAAATCGGTATGGTCATAGTAGAGGAATGTATTAATAGCACAAGTTCACTTGCATTCATTGCACACCACTGGTCCNGTAAATCGGTATGGTCATAGTAGAGGAATGTATTAATAGCACAAGTTCACTTGCATTCATTGCACACCACTGGTCCCAGGTACACAAGTCTGAGTATGTTCAAAACCAGTGTGTGGTTCCCGATGTGAACTGAATCTAAATGTTTTTACATGCTTGATGTAGTATGTAGTAAATCCTCATGTATTGGCAACACCACGTGAAATTTTCGCATGGCAGAAAGTGCGCATTGCCTTGGTATCTTCATTTGATTGGATAACGAAATACTTCCAAANCGTGAAATTTTCGCATGGCAGAAAGTGCGCATTGCCTTGGTATCTTCATTTGATTGGATAACGAAATACTTCCAAACATCACTTTTCTTCCATTCCCTGCCATTGGAATGGTTTAACTATCACAAAAACAAAGAAATTTGTAAATCAATATCTCAGCCGGTGTACAGCATGTAATCATACACTGAGTGGCCAAATTATTATGACCACTGGACACTTCTACGCAGAGCGGCCATAACTTCACGTTTTTGCCACTAGAGGGCGAGATAGCTATAAAAAGGGAATGCAGAACAAGTGAAGCATCAATTGCACTGTGTTGCTTGCAAAGAAATGGGCAAAAAACGTGATTTAACTGAGTTTGAACGTGGGATGATTGTAGGCGCTCGAAGCGTCTGAACCAGTATTAGCAAAACGGCTGCACTTGTGAAGTGTTCGAGAGCAGCAGTTATTAATGTTTACAGAGAGTGGACTAACAAACAGAAAACTAGGTCTCAACGTCAGGCTTGTGGTCGTCGCAGGCTACTGAATGCTCGATCTGAAAGACTCGCCAGAGTTGTCCAGTCCAACAGAAGAGCAACAGTACGTCAAATTGTGGGGAATCTTAATCAAGGAGCAACTGCGAAGGTCCTGAACTAACTGTTCGCCTCGCATTACACCGTATAGGCTATGGAAGCCGACGAAGTGTTCGAAAGCCTCTACTGTCTGCCTTGAACAAGAGCAGACGTCTCCAGTTCGCAAAGAAGCACACGGATTGGACAGTAGCTGACTGGTAAAGGGTCATGTGGTCTGACGAATCACATTTTCAATTACACCATGCAGATGGCAGGGTGCAAATATGGAGAAAACAGCACGAAAGCATGGACCCCAACTGCATTGCCACAACACTTCAAGCTGGTGGAGGCAATATTATGGTTTGGGGGATGTTTTCTTGGCATTGTATGGGTCCTTTGATTCCTGTGGAACAACGTCTGAATGCCCGAGGGTATTCAAGTGTTATCGCAGACCAAGTACATCCTGTTATGTTAATGGTGTACCCTGCCGGGGATGGATACTTCCAGCAGGACAATGCTCCTTGTAATAAAGCTGGCATTGTCCACAGATGGTTTGAAGAGCATGACGGAGACTTTACCTTGCTAATAATTACATCAATTGATTACATAATATTTAGTATATTTATCAACGTTCTTGTGTCTAAAATATTGATGCTAATTTCTACTGAAATGCATACTACTTTTTCTAGCAATTGCTCATAATGCGAGCAATCCTCAGCATATGATATTGTTTATCGTTTCAGATAAAAATAAATATTAAAATTAGGAGTTGTGATTATTTTTTAAGTATATCAAAATGAACATTTTCAGTAATTAATGCATGACACTGTTCACATAATTATAACCTAAAGTTTTGATTTTTTAAATACATTATATTATTGTCTGAAAGTGCTTAAATAAAATTAGCGTACATGAGATATAGTCCTCCTTGAAATGGTGGATGGTTGTTGCATGCAATGGTCTTTCTTTTAGAAATCATCTCTCTTCTACCACCCCTCACTACAGGCACATATTTTCCCCATCATAAAATATCATTTACACGTAGATAAAACTCAGTGATAAATTATAATTAGTTATGGATGAAATGCATAGTACACTAAAAAATACAAAAGTACTTAAAATATATACTTTAATATATGCGTAACATCAATTTTAAATTTTTTTTTAAAATACAGAGTCTTTATCTTGGATTTATTACTTTTTGTCAATACAAATGACAGTTTAGATAATTTTTTATTACTATTGCACGAGGAGAGAATTATTTATATTTTTTATCTTGGAGCTCTCAGAGGCTTTACTTTCATAAAAAATATTGTCATCGGTAGAAAATAAATAAACAATTGATTGCAGTTTATTTTAAATTGCTACTGAAAGTTAACAAGTACTATTTACACCCGGCAAACTAATTAGCCATTTACTCCTAAAGACAATTAGAAGAACTGAATTTCCATTAATAAATCACAACGAGACATGTAGGTAATGAACTCTAAATGCCACTACTGTATCATGCCCAACAAACAATACGTAATCGCTGGAAGACAAATAAGCAGATGTTTTCGGAACTGCCGATAGTCGCCAAAAAGACTACTGAAAATGCAGTAAGGTGCAATCTAGGGGTGAAATTTTATACCAAAGGATAGAAAAGAAACTAAGATAGTACAAAACTCTACCAAAAATTAAAAAATATAAGTCACTTGGCTTAAAATGCACTTGGTCTAAACATCAGTTAGCCTAAAAGGCACTTGGTCTAAGGGTCAAATGGCCTAAAATTCAGTTGGCTTAAAATTAATTTGGCATAAAAGTCACATGACCTAAAATAATTTTATGGCAAATTACTTTTAGACCAAATTACATGTACCCGACAAATGAGTATGTATTAGGCGCAGCTCATTTGAAGCCTACATAGATACTGTCGGAAATCAAAGCTAAGCTGAAGTTGGTTAAATTGTTTTGTAGAGATAGCATAGTAAGCAAAATAATTTTTATTACTGCCATTTTAGAAATAAGTGCTGGATCAACTTAAAACATATCATTTACATGGTCTACTGTAGTACTGCTCGTTTGCCAAATTTTGTACGAATCAGTTGATTGTTTCCCGAGATATTACATAACATGTTTATTCTTTATGTGGTGCTTTCTTACTAAAAAAAGAAGCTATGTGTTGGCGGGTTTGATGGTTATAATAGATGCTTTCAACATAAAAAAAAAGTTTAGTTGAAATTGGCCAAACTGTGTAGTAGATATAGCAAATTAACACTAAATTTGGCAGAAATCTATTGTTTATTTCCAGATATAATATGGAAATGCTTTTTGATATTATACTACCTTCCAAAATGGCTGAACAATAATGTCATTGACTTCTAAATTCAATGCTTACATCAAGAACTGTCAGAATAGCAAATTTGGTTTAAATCTGTTGTAGAATCCCCAAGATATACCGCAGTAGTCTAAAATTGAAACTGGTCACAATTTTGAAAACAAGAAACAGACTTGATTGAAAATTATAAAAGAAGCACTTGCTTACTAAATACTAGACATGGACGTAGTTTGGTGAAATTCGGTTGGCGGTTTTGAAAGTTATTAGGGGTGGGACATACATTCAGGTGACTGCATAAGCCTGTCTTTCTTCGTAAAAACTGATGCAAGCTGACAAGCAATGCATGTAGACTTGACCACCAACCAGATGTCGACTACAGCATATGCTGTAGTTGGTAAACTTAATATAACAGTGTTTAGAAAAGAACTGTAAAGTTACAATAATTTTTCGAGCCAGAAAATCCACGCTATGTTTGGGTTATCCTCTCACTGTCTGCCTTTCCACGTGGCGCCTAATGTGATGCGCAGGCNGGTGGTCATAATTTGGCCACTCACTGTATAACAACACAGTGCTGACAATAAAAAAATTTTTTTGTTAATAGTAGCTGTATTTTCGTGAATTGAACCGGTAACAGGTTAAGTGTTTCTAAAAAAATCTTCGCATTCACAAGTGGGCGCCTAAGTAGAATTCTTTACTAACGAATAATGGTGAGCTTTGGGCGGAATCAAGCAAAATGCTACACCATACAAAGCATCATTAGCACATCATAATAAAAAGCTTCCTTAGATTACTACGTCCAGTTTCCATCTAGGGTGTGCAAAGCTTCAGAAATTCAAAATTGAATAAGATTTTTGTTCGTTAGACTTGAAAAAAATCTTTTGGTGAACTATTGAAGTTTTCNTCAGAAATTCAAAATTGAATAAGATTTTTGTTCGTTAGACTTGAAAAAAATCTTTTGGTGAACTATTGAAGTTTTCAGCCTAAAATATTTAATCCACCATCAGTAGTATAAAAATAATTATGCATAATTAATTAATCAGGATATGTAGGTTAATTGTTTGATTTTGTGACATCTTCAGCATTATAAATAACACCTGAACACATTTTATCAGCGTTAATTACACGAATTTAACTTCCAAGGTGCGGTGGTTGATCTGTTTTGTTTACATTTTGTGGTATAATTAAACCAACACTGCTAACCGCCACAAATTCTAAAGTTAAAACTTAAGACTGAAAAATTTGCAAAAAATAATAATAAACATATAAATACGACTTCCCTTAATGTTTACGGTATATTTTATAAATTATATTGCTTTGGGAAATGCGCAATATTCTTGAAATCACACGATGTTGGCACATTAAGACGTTCAGTTTTACGTCGCAGAACCATTTCTACAAAACAAAACTACACATTTCTTCCACAGACTATACAATGAAATAGTTATCACCACTAAATTGATTTGGCTGAAAGATATAATTTCTAGAAAAGTCTGTATTACATTAACATAACCAAAATGATGTCCATCTTTGTGCACTTGGCAGAAAACAAATGACAATCGCTGCACATGCACATCGACTCGTTTGCGCTCTTTTTTGCTAGCTCTTACCGTCCATCTCTCTCTCTCATAATCATGCCTTGCTTTGCAATGATTATTATTTCAGTACATTTACTTAAATTCTCAGTGTGTGGTCTTTGTATTCAACTTAAACAAGCAGATTCAGAGCATTCTTAGACAAGGCAGAAAACTTAGTTTAAGGTTCACAACTGCTATGAAAACATTTTAACAGTAGAATTGAACTGAACCTTGCGCCATGTAACAAACCAATGTAAAACAAGTCATGGCCACACTTGTTTTTAGTTAAATCAATTTTAATAGTTAACAAATTAGATTTAGATTTTACATTATTTAAAGTGGATGTGTAATTTTACAGCCATACTTTTGCTGTGGTCGGAATTTTTTGCTCTAGCACAGCACCCGAATTACAAATGCAAACAGTTTTATTAAAAAAAATAGTTTGCTGCACTGTTTATAATAAACAGTCCTATTGAAAACAAATAAATTGATGGAAATAAATAAATATTTGACCAATGGTGCCTGAAGAAGAACATTTTAAGTGTTGGAATATTTAACTTTGATTACAGCGATGCAAAATTTGTGATTTGTAGACCTACATTATTTTCAATAGCTGTGCGTCTGAATCCACCGCCTCGTGCCCTTGTCCACTTCCCTTTGCACCCTTCGCGAGATGCGAGCCCTTGTCCTCTTACTGAAGAAGTGTGCATCTCCGAATTTGGACATCATTGTTCATTAGTATCGCGATTACCGACAGATCGATGTGCGAGTTACTGTTGTTTACACCAGAAGCCAAGACTGGAGTTCCGTGTGTTTAAGTTTTCATTTGCAAGCAAACAGTTTCATCCACCGACATGAGATACAACCAGTTGTACAGCCAAAAAACATCAAACCGTTTATAATATACAAGTACTAACTAGTTTTCAGTTTCTTTGAAGAGCAGAGCAGAGCATCGGAAAACACTTTAGGGCACGAGACACGCGCCCATGGCAGAAGGGGATATTCTCAGTTGCATTCATGCCCTAGCCGTGAATTCAGAGAGACTATTTGACGTGGCACCCTAGATGCACTTTTCTAGGGAACGAAGCCAGTTAAGGGCCCTTGGCACATAAATTCAGACACTGAAAATATCTCGCATAGCTGCAAAGGCTGTATTACAATCCTGTGTTTAATAATCTGCACCAATTATTACAGAGAAAACTTCACGGAATAAGAAACAGAATTGAGAGAAAATTGGTAGACACATCATAGTAAATATCATGACTGAATGGGTGGGTGGGTGTAAGGCATGTGGATACACATAGCAAATACAACAAATACTGTAATATCGGTGCTAAGTAACGAACGACAAAATATTTTACTAATGCTACAGATACCAATACTACTGAAATGAGCCGATACTAGTATTTGTATCTGGCCAACCCTGATTTTTTGTAAATGTTGCAATAATTTACTAAATGTTCGGTTACCTTAAGAAAAAAAAATCTGACTAATGACATTAGTAAGGAATTTAGTCTTAGTGTTCCCTAATTGAATATTTTATTAATATACCAAAAGTCATAATCTAAAATTTGTTAAAAGTGAAACAAAATTCCACTGTATTGCATAGTGTTTGGTTGGGACCAAAGATGTTCTCCGTTATAACTAACTGTTTGTTAACGTGACATTCGTAAGTGTTGCTTTACTGTATATCCCCAGCATGTCTGCACTACACATTGACATAACTCACGTTACCTGGACTTTGAAGTGCTGCAGACTGGAGCCGTCCTGCATGTACACGTAACTGCCAAGCAGCAAGGGGTCTTCATCATCTTCATGTTCCAAGCCCTGCAACAAAACAACAACACAAGATTACCATAATAAGCAAGGCCAAGTAGTTATTCTTAATTACTGCTGACACTGCAAGTTATCACTGTGAAAGTATCGTACCATGAGTTATAAGTGAAGCTACATGAGATGCCATAGTCTTAAGGACTTCTAAATTAAAGCTTGACACAGTTTAAGTAAAATTTATAACCTAGCAATTAGTTATTATTCAAGCTGTCCCTCAGGGTTTCTAAGACACACCACATCCTGATACCGGTACTTGACCAGTGTGGCCATAGAGTTGCCATCAGGCACGTCCACTAGAGTTGAGGTCAGCTGATAATAAAACCCTAGCAGTTAGACTCCCTCAGATGAATAGAGGAAATTAAAACTGATTCTTCATCCACTCAACTGCCCTGCCCTACCAGCCATCCCACATAAGAATGCATAGCAGGTCTCCGGCCAAGATGGTTTACATCATTATGCAAGAGGAGTGAGTGAGTGAAGAGATTTTGTGGCTCTTAACAAAGTCGTCTTGAGAGCCGATGAGGGTGATTGAGGTGGGTATGGAGCAGCACCATAATAAAAGGGCGGGATGAACGGGAGATCCCCAACCAGCTGCATTATCCGGCATGATTCCCACATGCGAAAATCCGGGAGTGACCCTGCTAGGGATTGAACGTTGTTCGCCTTGGTGGAAGGCGAGCAGGCTAACCGCTCAGCTACCACGGCCCCCAATACAAGAATATAATAGCTACGTACAGTTGACTCTCAATGTACAGATAACACATGCAGATAAACCGTACCCACAGTTAATTTTCAGTGGTCCTGGCGAAATTCCTATATAAATAACATTTTCCCACTTTTATAGTTTATAGGATGCATCATCAAATCAAAACCCATTTCAGTCTCGTCGCCTAAGATTTCCCGCAACTATCTCTTTTAAGCTGGTTGTTTATGTAAATGTCTAATTGTATGTGAAAAACGTTAAACGTGCCATCGTTTATCACCACCATGGTGCTATTCAGTCGAGCTGAAGGACTGGCATGTAC
>NQII01008598.1:54368-66428 GCA_002778355.1 Clitarchus hookeri | reverse complement strand
TAACAGCAGTAACCAATCTATCTGCCGACCACATCGCGTTACTCTGATTTGTTCCATACTTCTGTTAATTGCATTCGCACGCCTATAGCAGTTTTTTTTGGCTCTTTAGTGCATATTTCGCTTCACATTCTATACAAACAAATAGTGCAATACTTGGCGCAAGACGTATAAGAGAAAAATAGCATTTAAAGTCCTATATTTGTAAGTATTCTATGTAAAGAATGCTGGTTTCTGTGGCACCACAAACCGTTACTATCGCTACAATTGCCATGTGTTCATAAGAATTTGTAATAATTTTACACCGTTATTATGTATTTTCTGTATTGAATAACTCATGAATAGATGGAGAGATTACAGGGGAAGGGTGTACCTGCCGGCCAGTCAGGTACTAGAAGTAAATCCTTGTCTCTTGTTGGTCGGCGAAAATGAAGAATGGAAGTGGGAAACAAAGACAGAGTTTCGGAGAGAGCGTAGCATCTACCTCTATGCGGGTGCACAAGCAACAATCGGAGAATTGCAAAATCGGAGAAGTTGATTAGTTGACATCGGAGAAATGGGCAATCGGAGAAGTGGTGGCCCCTTATTACACTATACCTGCTGCCCAACTCCCTCTTGCTGTTCGCCTCTAAGGCCTAATACGAGACACGGCATTACAGCTACTGTGTGAACCGGTACGGACGGTTCTAATACACCCCAGTAGTTGGTGTATTAGAGCGAAGCGCAGTCGATGTTCAGACACACAAGGAAACGTTGAACAGTTTACACGGTATTTATTCGCCAGATGAGCAGCTCACGCTTCATGCCTCATGCCAAATGCAAATATCGTTTAGATGTTCAGCACCACTGTAAGAAACTATTTAGAAAAATATTTATAACTATAATAAACACAGCCTATCAAAATGGTACGGCCAAGTACAGCGTGAGCATGTATTATTTGTATAGTAAATTTTTTATGTCATACCTCAGATTATGTAGCTGCTTATTAGCATAAAATTCTCAACATAAAATATATTCTCTAAAAATATCACAACTTTATTTCACAATTTTTCACGATTCAGTTCCTACGAGGGTAAAAAGTGATAAATGTGTTTTTGAGGATTCCTTAATACCTAATTTACTCGATAGGTTATCGTGATGCTGTTTGCTTTAAAGGACAGTGTAATTAAACGCCAATAAATTGGTTTCAGTGTTGTTTGAAATATAACCCCTAGGAGGGTGAAAACGGGTGAAAATAGGTTTTTAAGGACTACTTAATAGTCTATTACGCGATAAGATATCGTTATTCTCTTTACTTGAAAATGTTATCTACACAAATTAGTAAAAACTAATTTCTATTTTTTTTTAATTCAAACCTTAAGAGAAGTATTTTCCAAAGTATGGGTCGCGACCCACTGGTGGGTAGCAGACTAAAATTTGGTGGGCCCCGAAAAATATAATTTCAGACATAAACATATGCAAGAGATATAAATGTTATTATTTAGAACCTACACACATGCAATGCAACTGCCAATCAGATGTAAAATACTACACAGAGTACGCAGTGAAAAGAAACCAAATGCATCCTTCGAATTAAAAAATCTAATTTTTTACAATAAAAATGATTTTTAAACTTAATTATTAATACGAGGCATTTCCAGAAAGTAAGAGTACTCAATTTTTTATATTTAAAAAAATTTATTTAAACAAAATTACCGGATATTGTAGGTACATTGTATGTTACTTATTTTTCCACGTAGTCGCCTTCCCGTTNAATGCAACTGCCAATCAGATGTAAAATACTACACAGACTACGCAGTGAAAAGAAACCAAATGCATCCTTCGTATTAAAAATCTAATTTTTTACAATAAAAATGATTTTTAAACTTAATTATTAATACGAGGCATTTCCAGAAAGTAAGAGTACTCAATTTTTTATATTTAAAAAAATTTATTTAAACAAAATTACCGGATATTGTAGGTACATTGTATGTTACTTATTTTTCCACGTAGTCGCCTTCCCGTTCTATGCAGGTTGTAAGTCGTGGCACAAGCTTTTTGATGCCCTCCTCAAAGAACTCTCCCGCCATCTCCTTCGGCCACTTCAAGACTTCTTGTCTCACTTCCTCATCGGTTAGAAATGTTTTTCCATCCATGTGAGTCTTCAGGAAGGTGAAAAGATGAACATCTGAAGGCGCCTAGTCAGGGAAGTATGCAGGGTGGTTCAAAATGTCCCAACCAAACGATTTCAAAAGCGCCTTGGTGGCGTTGGCCGTGTGCGGGCGGGCGTTGTCGTGCAACAAACACACTCCCTTCGTCAACATTCCCCTCCGTTTGTTTTGAATTTCTCTCTTGAGCTTTTGTAGGGTCTCACAGTATTGTGCTGCAGTAATCGTCTCCCCCTGAGGCAAACAATCGATCAAAATGATCCCTTTTTGGTCCCAAAACACGGTTGCCATGATTTTTTTTGGCCAAAATTGAGGTTTTGAATTTTTTTGGCAGAAGGGGAACCAGTGTGCCGCCACTGTGATGACTGTCTTTTTGTCTCAGAGGTGTAATGAGTCACCCATATTTCATCACCACTTACAATAGAGCTCAGAAAATTCTCACCTCCCAATCCAAATCGCTCAAGGATCTCGCGAGCGCTAGCAACCCGATTCAATTTCTGCTGCTCTGTCAGTTGTTTTGGGACCCATCTTGTCCATAATTTTTGATACCCCAGCGTTTCTGTAATTGTTTCGTGTAACAGAAATCTGGAAATTTGTGAGAACATCGCAAACATTTCATCCAGTGTCAATCGGCGGTCTTCACGAACAGTTTCCTCGATTTTTTCACAAACTCATCGGTCACAATTGAAGGTCTACCACTCCTTTCCTCGTCATGAATATTCGTTCTTCTTTCATTAAACTCACGACACCAATTAAACACGTTCGTTCGGTTTTGATCCGTGCAAAAATTTTAGTCGGCGTTTTTCCTTCCGCGAGAAGGAACCTTATACCAGCGCGCACCTCGCACTTGGCGGGATTTCTGATTGGCATATTTTACAGATATGGACATAACGGGGCAAGTTTTGCTACTGACGAGGGTCGCCGGTGCTCGTTGTATTCAGGAGACCCCCCACTACCACTCAGTGTTGCAAACTGTTGAAAAAAAAAATTCCCACAGCACTACAGCCGAACAGTACCCTTACTTCATTGACACGCCTCGTATAACACATTGTGTAATGCTTTTTTAATAGGTATATTTTTCATTAAAATTGTTCTTTAATACTTCAACTTTTTTTTAACTATTTTATTAATCCTACTACCCTTCACCTCCTTATGTTACGTAAGAAATACAATGTGAACATGATGGAACAGCGAAACGGCACGTTTCTCGCATAAGGCATTAAAGTGGGTCCTGAACTTTGGTATTTTTTTTAATTGGTCGCAGTTCATAGAACTTTGGTAATCACTGCTTTAGAAGGTAACGTTTATTTTTGCCGGCTCTTCAGTAACACACTAACCCGATGAAATGTCAGTGTATTCTGAGCTTCAAAGTGTTTCCCTATACAAAAATATAAAAACTAATTTCAGGATTTTTAACTTAACCACTAAGAGGGTTGGTAAAAAAAGGTAAGCTTAAATTTTTTCTCATCAGAAGTCCATCAACCGGATGTTACGCCTTGATAAGCGCCACAAGCGTTTTACACTGCATTGTGAAAAATAGTTATGTATTTTATTAATTATTATTATTATTCTGCTTCGTAATGAGGTTTATAATTTTATTTGTAACTGCGTGTCACCTGCCTGCACGTGGCGATAATGGCAACTGTTTTGGTTGTAATGAGTTTCACGATGGTTATGCCACCACTGCGGGTATAGGTTTTCGCGTATTTATTTTCTTTTCAATTTTTTTTTTTTGCGATGGATCAGCTCTAACCCGAGCATGTTTGAAAACTTGAAAGGAAAAAATTTCTTCAATGGACGCCGTCGAGTAAGATTCANATCAGCTCTAACCCGAGCATGTTTGAAAACTTGAAAGGAAAAAATTTCTTCAATGGACGCCGTCGAGTAAGATTCAGATTTTTGCTCCTGACATCGTGGATTAGGCGCCGTCTTGTGTGTATTTGACTTATGGAACATTCGTGTTTTTTTTTCTCCATTGTCTTAAGAGTTTTGTGGANAGGCGCCGTCTTGTGTGTATTTGACTTATGGAACATTCGTGTTTTTTTTTCTCCATTGTCTTAAGAGTTTTGTGGATTATGCTGTCATGTTTGTTTACGATTCACTATTGCATTTCTGGATGTAGAGTCTTCGTTGTTACGACAATGTGTATACTGTGCTCGTTTCAAGTGAAGAGAAGTGAAGAGGGTGAGGAGTGGTGAGGGATCCTGTGAAATCTGGCCCGGGCGCGCGCGCTCATCTGAAGACGTTCATTGCACGACTCACTGGAGATGAAGCGAGCGGCGATAACATGTCAAATACTTTGCCGTTCAAGGAGTTTGGGACGACTTTGGTTAAATACGTGGTTGCCGACAGTGGAAAGAAAATAGTGCCCTCATCATATCGCGTTGTTTGGCAAGATTAAAGATCTTAACGGAGCAGTGAGTTTTGTAAGGAATTAAAATGACGTGTGCTTTGCCTGTGATCAGACATTTGCCGACGTAATATGGGTAATTAACGTTTCGCCCCAGGCAAGGGTGTGGGTACACCAAATGCGAGTGATGGACGTGGAAATAATTCAAGCAACAAAACTTGCTCTTGTACTCTGATATCCGTCCAGCGACTAGCAGTTCTTTGTCGGGCGAGTGTTTTGCGATGGATTTCGAAGGTGTAGCCACGGGGCTGTTGCAAATAGTGCGCCCTAAATAACGTGTGCCTTTTTTGACTGGTAGTTTTGGCGCAGTTGTTGCAACCGTTCAGGCGACAAGAGCGAGTGAAGGCTGCCAGATACCATGGCGTAATATTCCACGTAAATATTGTAGTTTTTGACACGTCTTGAGTACCCTTTTTGCTGGCGTAAAATAAACCTGATGTTCTTGACGACTGTGTGTTTCTGCCTGCGATGTAACTTACGTCACTCCTGAAAACATATCTTTGAAGTTCGACTCCTTTTTTTAAAAGGAACAACTTTCGCTAGGCGCTAAAGTGTGGACTTTTCTTACATTTTTTAAAAAGAATTGATGGTTTATGGTAGCACTGCATTGTTGTCAATGGTTATAATTATTACAGCTGTATGCACCAGGTGCACAGTAGACAGAAAATGAAGTTATTGCGAGATAATGTCTCTTAAAATCGAATACGTCACTTATTAGATAGATAATGGTGCGGCTTTATAATATACATTTGCTTGAAATTAATAATTAATGAGCCACGTATATGTTTGTAGCAGTGCAGTAATATTTTAATATCATAGGGTATGTATGTAATGAGTGTAAATGAAATTCTTTACTTAGAGACTATTATTTTTGACACTGTTGCAAAACAATTGAGTAGTAAATATAAATCCAACGTTAATTCAAATTAATATATTATATATAAAAAGTAAAAGTAAACTGAGGTAAATTAATTTGGCTTTCCTTGTGCCAAAGACGCGTTCTCCCCTACAAGATATCGTTATGCTTGTTCTTACAGAGGCTACCTTCATAAAACGCTAAAACGGAGTTTCAGGTTCTTTAAAAGCCAACACTTAAAGAGGGTGAAAAAGGGTGAAACCTGTTACCAAGGACTCTTTTAACCCCCATTAATGATATTATACCGTTATCTATTTTTGTTTTTTAAAGTTACCTACATAACAACGTAAAAATTTATTTCGGAAATTCTTTGAAATTCAACCGCTTAGAGGGCAAAATATATTATAACGTTTTTTCGAGGACTCCTCAATAGCTCAGTAACACAATAAGGTATATTAATATTCTTTACTTTAAAACGTTGGCTATAGGTCTATAAGTACCTAAAACCCTAATAAGATGTTTTTCCTAAACTCAAATCCTTCAGAAACTTAAAAGTCTTTTAATGCATTTTAATGCTATGTTACATTATTTCCATGCCTGGATAATTTAAACCTCACTGAATGAAAGGTTTTGTTATCAAATAAAGTTTGTTTGGCATAACCAAATAAATAATTTATATAGGGTCAATGAACTATTTTGTTATTGAAACCAAATTATTTAATTGTTCTATTTGATTGCCCCAAAAAAAAATTTGGTTGGTACAAGTAAAGACATGTTAGGCTCCACGAACAATAAACAGCTTCGGTTGATATTTAAAAAAATAGGCTGAAGACAGAGATTCGAACTTATTTTATCAACGTCCTAGTAATAAGCCTTAATTATCACGGTTAAAGTGACTACTGATGAAGTTCGAACGTTTTTTAATACATATATTCAAATACTGGACAACATGCGCTAATGAATACTTCTATTTACGACTTTTTTTTTTAGTTTCCTGTCGAACTTATTTTATTAGGATGTTTAAACCATTATTAAGTATCGCTTTATGTACTAACTAACACTGTTCCTGTCCTAATAGTCACAAAAAACGCAAACAAACATACCAGCGTTATTTTCGAACGAAGACAATCAAATGAGTGGCCAAATAAATATATACAGTTGATTCAACAAAATATTTTTTGCCAGTCTTAATTAAGGTTTTGTTTATTCAGACATGAAGTATGTTACATGAACTAATTTATTTTGGTTGGTTTTTTAAATTTGGTTTACTCAACATAATATTTTGTTGAGGCAGGAAAATATATTTATGGCTTTATACAAACAAATATTTTGTTGTCTGTTCTCTCAGTGCAGTATGTTATGAAGAACCTTATCAAACATAAAAAAGTTGAATAGAAATTAGACCTTTCTCTTACTGAGAAATAAAGTTTAATTTCCTTAACAGTCACAGAAAATGTATCAGATCTCTGAGCGGGATCAATAATTAATCTCATTTTCGTAGACTTAGTGGTCAGTGAAGTATATTGTGCTATGGTATTTTTCGTATCTGGTTTTATATACTCGTTAAAATCACACTTTATAACACGGCTAATAATGTCATTCGTCATCCTCAATTAAGAATGATTTGTGATATAGTGTCTATTCCACATATACATTTACCAATCTTTGTGTTGACACATTTAATTGGGTTCTTGGAAAAAAAAGTAAGAATTATATACTTGCGAATAACCTAGAGAACTGCTAAAATCCCGTATTATTACAATGGCACGTCATTTGTTTATATTTGGTTTCCCAAAAAATTTTATCTTTTACTCATTTAAATTATATTTAACGTAATATTATTTTATTCCAGTAGCATTAAAACTAAGACAAAAATCAAATACATGATCCGTTAAATAAATTTTTAGCTGATTGTTGTAGGACGCACGTTCGAAGCTGTAGGCAGAAAGCTGGTAAAGAAATACCATAAATAAGCCTTTTCATACAACGTAACGAATGTGGAAGAAATATTTCTTTAATCATATCAGCTCGACCCTAAAATAGTACTCTAAATATATTTTATTTATTTCCATAATAATATTTTGAGTAGGTCAACTGAAATATAACACAGGCTCTCACCAAAGAAGTGCGCTAGGGTCCATACCAAAATTGACGCAAATTAAATTACAAAAATGAAATAATGCCTTGATAATAGTTTATGTTCTCACAACTGCTGAATTTAATCAATATATAAACTAAACATTTTGACAACATAACACTTGAAAATAACTATGTAGCATTAATTGACTAGTTATTTAGTTTACTTGATTTAATATTTTATGATTTCTTTTGAATATACCAAATTGATTATTTTATCATTAACTGGGCTAGTGAGAAAGTACCCTAAGGTATCGATGCTGAGACATCTGTACGTTATACTTCCTAGCAAATTTTAGCTTAGGCATACTGATAACCACAAATCTAGTTAAAACAGAGTGAACGAAACGCTTATCCCAACATTTATCGCCCATGGGTATTTTTAATGAAAGCGTTTAATATGACTGACGACATATTCAACGGCATCCTTTGTCTGTTCAAAACAGCTTGCTTCATTTGCAAAGAAATCCTAATAGTGTTTCTTGGCACCGTCATTCAAGCAGAGCATGTGGTTGAACCTACCTTGTGCGAAAGTCCTGAGGGTGGTTTGCGGTTGACCTATTTCCCAAGGGGGAACGTCAACTTCGCCCGCGCCTTCGAACGGACGTGATCACAGCAGAAGAGAATGTCACCTCAGCAAATGTTGACAGAACTCACCCTGGCGTGACTTGAATTCCGCTGCGATACGCCGAAGAATTTCGCACAACTAAGATTAGTTTCAGCTGTTCCTCGCTCTTTTTATTACGGGTGGGATATCGTAGGCTCACATGACAGCCATTTTCATGTCGAAACTACCCGCCAAGACTGGAAAGTAAACAGCGGAACGATAAGGCGGCGAAAAAGTTGTTGATTAGATTCTAGGGACCTCGCCAGTGCTCGCTGGTCTAGTGTTTCCTGTAAAAGAAAAAAAAAGTATAAAATTACAATTATACATATTTATGTATCACACATTCAATTTTGTATTAACACATATGTACTTTGTTACTCCATAAACTCAAGGGCAGTTTCTACAAATAATATTTTTACATGGCAGCCTCAGGAGCGTATCTGAGGGATGGAGGTCTTAATAAAAATAGAAGAACTAAATTTGATTTTTAATTTATTCTCACAGCTCTTATTTACAGCATTAAAGTATTTATCTCCGCTATTTCTCTTTTAATTCACAGCGAGCGCAATATTTATGGTTTATTTCAAATGATTATTAACGTCCTTCTTTATGGCTCTGGTCGGTTATAGTCAATTAACTTATACTCATCATTAACACACATTCATTCTAGCTGTCTGTTGCCATCATTTTGAATGTTTTTCACTCACGCATCCAGTCCACTAGTCCAGCCAGCCAGTCGCACTATTCACTGCGCCGATGCACGCAGTCGCAGATTTTTCTTTCCGCTGGTAACTTCTCTCGCCGCTCGTTTCTCTTCTCGCTCGTCGTCCTTCGCTCGATGCTCCAGCCACTCATTTACTCAATCGGCTCACTCGCCTCATCAACTCTCGACTAGAGGGCACGATGAGCTTTTATATCAGGCACCCTGAGCAACTGGAATGTTCAACGAACCTCGAGTAGTGCTGAGAGAAACGAGTTCAGTAATCCAGAGAATTCTTCAGATATAAGCAGAAATTCTATCCGCCGAAGGCTAGGTGCGGCGAGCCACCAAAGGGTTATCGTGGCAGAATGCCGTCATAACGCAAAATTCAGGTAGGATTATCGCTCACCTGTCAATAAAACATCCCTTAGTGACTCGCCGCGCTGTTATTATATCACTACTCTGTCCTTCTCTTCCACCCGCTCACGTGGGGCGAGCCAAGGTCAGCATCGCAGACCAGCGACATGTAACATATATTTTACTGAAAGTAAAACTTAAAATTCAATGGAATAAAGAAGCTGTCGAAACTTCTTTAGTTTTTTTTTCCCCGAGGCTTTACTTATCAGTGCGCAAACATGGGTTTATTTGATCTCTGGATTAAAAGCACATCATGTAATAAGTAAGGGCAGGTTTCCTCGAATACGAAGAAAAGACAAAAACCAGAGAACAGGCATTTAGAAGCCAAATTGTTAAGTGGTCCCTTTGAGACATGCGCATTCAGCCTGTGACTGTCTGTGAAGAGCTATGAGAACGGGTCTTCTGTAGGCTGTTCACGGCCAACTGAGGAATTGAAAGCCCTTATTAAGTTCTACGCACATGTGTACATAATGTGTATTCTTCGCCATTTTAATAGGTAATTTGCTATTTTCTGTACATTTTCCATTAACAATAAATTAAACAAAATATATCCTCTCATTTTCCTCTGCCTTCACATGCACATATTTTAACTTTTGCACAAACTGGCGTGCACCCAGTTAAGTCGGTCATAAAGGAGGGAAAGTAGTTTCATATCTAAAAATTTATTTTAATGTGTTAGCTAATAATTTTTGAACACTGAAGAGTTACCTTTTAAGTTCTGGTATTTAATCTAAATAAGGTAAAAAATTATAAATTTTGGGAAATGTTTACTTTTCTAATAATTTCATAGTTGACGACGTAAGGATAAAGTGACAAGCCGACAACAATGCTAATTTTACATATATTGTAGGAATACACAATTTGAATAAATGTACTGTAGACCTTTCGAAAATTCTTAGTTTACCGCAAACCACCTTTATTCTTTTGAGCTAATATCGAGAGTGTAATTCATAGATTTAAAAAGTTAAAATTGTTTCAAATCATCGAAT
This sequence comes from Clitarchus hookeri, assembly GCA_002778355.1. Classification (NCBI taxonomy): domain Eukaryota; kingdom Metazoa; phylum Arthropoda; class Insecta; order Phasmatodea; family Phasmatidae; genus Clitarchus; species Clitarchus hookeri. The sequence continues at coordinate 56,169 of NQII01008598.1, read as the reverse complement.
TTGATTCCGGATCTGTCGAAACTCCTCCGCTTCAATCAGTAACATTTTACTAATCGTTTTACTTGATAGTATTTACTAATTAAAAAGTGATTTGTAATGATTCCTAGTAAATTTTACAGGCATGGCAGTAAAGCCTTAGAGTATTCCACTGAATCACCAGAAGATAACCGCTGATTAAATGAAGATTCAGTAAAATAAATTTACCGAATAAAATCGTGGATTCAGTTATAGGGCATGCCTTCAATTTACGCTACGAGTCATTACTGTTCGACCGGCGCATACGATTCACCTCAACAGTTCTGGATTCGTAATCTGCAACGTCGAGTGTACTACATACTACAGCAAGTTGCGAGATGAATAATCGTCGAAGTACATGAGTTTTGACAACGAAGTGGTGAGGAAATGGGTGCGGGCAAACTACGTAAAATGTTTCGGGTTCCGTTGGTGGGCCTGAGCTGAATTATAGAGCGTGGTTTGAAGACGTATAGAGTGTTAAAAGTAAACGGGGTACTTCTGCATAGCTTGCTTAGGATCTATTTTTCTGATTGCATCGTGTCCTTCCACAATAAGTAATTTTAAATTGTGGAAGTGGTAGGCATGAAAATGTATTATTTATATGCAAATAATTACGATAATGTGTAAAAAAACCAGAAACAATATCACCAATGGACATGCGTTTAAACATCACGTTCGCATTACAAAGCATAGTCATGTGTGGTTAAGGGCAATGAAATATTTTAACGGTTGATTTCAAATGTGCCCAATTTTTAGTGAACCGACTATACGTACTTTTACGCTACGAGTTACTGCTGTATGATCGGTGTATACTTTAATGCATCATGGTGGGTTGCCAATCAAAAAACTTATGCATACCAAATAGAAAATAACACGAGAACATTCACACGACCAGAAACCTTTGTCAGAAACTGATTCAGAATTAAAAACCTATTTATTATATTAAGCCAATGGCATTTTGCCATAAGCCTCTCGTCAGTTAGCAGCGTTTGTCAGTACCGTTTTAATGTTTTGGCTGGCGTTACATATATATAATTGATTTTTGAAACATATTTTACGTAATATTTTTGGGAATTGGACAGTGATTTAAAGACATATCATTCTCGCTCCCCTTGAAAATTTTGCTTTTTGCGGTCGGCAAAGATGTGAATAACCATTGAAAATTTCTGCTAGTACACTTGTCACCTGTGCTTTCCTTTGAATTTGTATTTTGCGTTATTTATTCGTTTCTGCAGCGTAACTATGATCGTACATTTTAACTAAACACCTTCGTGGTAATATTTTATTCTGAGCTTTGTTTGGCGGGTGTCTCAAAATTAGAAATGAAACATAACCATCCTCTTTATACACTATGTCTAGAGCTCGCATGCACATGACATGTTATGCGCAGTTGTTAAATAACTAGTTTCGAAATCATTCTTGTGAAATTCTTGTGCACACGTTCTAAGGCTTATGTTTACTGCTGTGCTTCCAATTGTGAACCAAGCTTCACAAAATACCAGATCTATACTTTCTGTTTTGAGGGGCGGTACGGGGGTGGGGTAATTTTTCCCATTGGGCGGTGGCAGGTCTATGCTTCCGATTTATGGCACGGGAGGGGAGTATTATCTCGTCATAATTTCTGGAAACAACATTAAATTAATTAAATAATATAACTAATTTGTACCATTTTGGTATTATTTTACTACAGTTTTACAACACTCACAGCACAGTTTCTTGTCAATGAAAGTTTTTTTATGACTGGCGGAGGGGGAAGGGTTCAATGTCTCCTGTGAAAACCACGCCC